>APFE030776607.1:238807-258026 GCA_000404065.3 Pinus taeda
CCAACAGCTAGTTTTTAACTAAATATATATTATTTTAATAGATAACTCCTTACCTCTAATTTTTAAATAATATTTTACTTACCTTATTAACTAATTTACCAACGACTAATTTCCAACAGCTAATATTGGGCAATAGATAACTCCTTACCTCTAATTTTTAAATAATATTTTACTTACCTCATTAACTAATTTCCAATAGCTAATTTACCGACGACTAATTCACCCTGTCTTGAGGATAGAGCACATTAGTTGGCCAATGATGCATCCATGTTATTTATTCCTTCAGATTGATTGATTATTCACCTTGTCGTGAGGATAAACCACATTAGTTAGTTCGAAATGTCGACCAAATCCTAATAATGTGATTATTCTGAAAAATACCTATCTACATTATGAATCACAAAAGTCTTAAATCTAACGATACAAATCATATGAATACATTGATTTTATTTGAAAAAATTAAAGTATTTCATACACATTTAATGCAACTTAATAAAAGTTAAAGTGTTTCATAGACATATAAAAGCTTATTTATTAGAATGATTGTTATGCACCTTAATACATTGATACTAATAGCTATAATAAGAGTAACAATGTTCCAAACTCTTAGAACATGTTTCTTTTAAATATTCCATTGTCATTTCAATTTTTGTTATGATCGCTACTATTGCCCATACTTCAAATTGAATGAATTAGTTTTCAATCATTATATAACACTTCTGTTCTTAAAAAATATATATTATGCACTAATCATATCATAATATTTGATATCGACTAATTCCTTATATATATAGATAATACTCAGTAGTGCATATTAAATAGTTAATATCAATATACATTATTGTTTAATGCCAACAAAGAAAGGATTTTCTCATGTTGAGATTGCAACAAGATGATGGAGCTTAGTGAAAAGAGTCGCCTTCACTAAGTGGGCCTGCAGGCTATTTTTGGCGCAAGTCTATTTTTAGACATATAGATCATGTCTATGGATTGCAGGTTGTTGTTTATGGATGATTGATCAAGTTGGAAAAAATAGATGGACTTCTAGTTTTAGACCACAGCGGAGTGACACCACAGCGGAGTGACACCACAGCGGAGTGACTGCTCAGTCTAAATATAGAACAGTCAAATATTATTAGCTCATAATAATATTTAGACTATAAACTTTTTCTTATTCTCTTGGAGCACTTCAGGATGAGCTACGGATGTGTTACATGCAGATCCCAGAAGGAAATACGTGGTTACCTATGGGATGACTAATATTTGCATGCAGGACTTCAGTTAGAACTCAAGTGAGTTGAGTTTAGTGGACTGGAGGTGCAGTTGATGGAGTTGTGTTCAGTTTAGCTTTGTTAAACTGGTTGTATTTAGTCTCACTGGCAAATAGACTAGAGATGAGTTGGGTGAATTAGTTATTAATTAATTCACAAGTTATTAACTCATAATACAACTAATGAATACATCAGTTAACTCAGTTGCATGTCAGTGCATGTTCAGTTCAGCAGGGACAGGTGTTAGAGGATCAGATTGCTATCAGTTGTGACTATAGCTGTGCATGATGATTTGCACAATCAATGGGATTGAGTAATGCCAATGAGGATTGCATGGTTCAACCAAGGAAATACGAGTTTTGCTTCAATTCATTCATCAATATTCTCTTGCAGGATTGCACAGTGGAGGCAGGCAAGCAGTGGAAGAGATTTGTAGATCAGATCTGAGCTGTATTGTGTGCAACAGAGGTGGAGATACTTGTAAGAAGTATTATGCTATGTAATGTTACATGACTCAATCATTAATATACAGATAGTTGGGGTTTTTAGCGAGATGCTTTCCCCGGGATACATACTGTGTTAATGTGTGAATGCTCTTGATGTTTTATTGTTATTGATGTTGCTATATTGATGATCAACGTAGAGGAGCTTATGTATTGTGTATGTTTTCCGCAATAGTACATGATCAGGATAATCTCCATTGAAAATGTGTTAAATTATTCAAAATTTCTACAAAAACAAGAAATTGTGTGGAAACCATCAGAAGGTGGGTCCCACACCCAAAACTGGTAGGATATCATGTGCACTTCACGTGGTAAGCAGGTTTGGCTGACTTTAGCGTGATGACACACACCGGGTGACACACATCCAACGGATGTGAGAGAAAACTACTTACATCACGTGAGTAACGGTCAAGTAACTTACCCATGCAATATAGACAGAGATCGTAGGATCTAGAGGCTCCAGATCAATGATGGAGAATCAACCAGATGGAAGACTAGATTTGATAGGGAAATAGACTGAGGTACATGAGATTTGAGGTCTGACATGACCAATGAGTTGGCAGAGGAACAATTTTGCAAGCAATCTTGGAGCAATGGAAATAATGACCATTCAAAGAGAACTAACACTTATTTTGTGAGGAAACAGGTGGCCACTTCTCTCTGAAGTGTTACACAATGATGATGACGCAGAGCAAGGGAATTCTAGCTGACAGAGGTAGGCGATCTAGAGAGTCGGGAAGCAGAAATGAATAGTGAGGGAGCAGATTGGCTTTAAGCCATGAAGAGATAGAGAAAACAAAAAAAAAGGAGGAGAAGAAGTAGTAAAAGAGAGAAAAGAGAGAGAGAAGCAAAAATTGTAGAGAACAAAGAGGTCGAGCTGACCTGCAGAGCAAAGGCAACATTGATCAGACAAAACAAAGAGGGTTTGAGAGTCCATGAACTCCAAAGAAGGCTTGACAGGTTCAAGCAACTCCTCTGTGTAGACCTATTAGATATTGAGTACCAAATTGGACTCATACCACTGAGACCAGTCGAAGTCAAGTTTCAGTAAGGGGAGTCTGTGTACTCTAGAGACTTGGGGGATCCAAGTACAATCCTACTAATAATTCTCTATTAAGTGAGACTCAAATTGAGCTCCTTATCGTAAAATCTTTGCTTCAAGACACAATATAAAAGGCCACCACTGAAGGCTAGACTCAGAGACATAGCCCAGGAGGATTGGGTGGACTCCTTATTAAATTTGTTGTGTTTATGTGTTTGCTTACCATGTTCTCTTACTGTTTTAGTGCTTGTATATTTCACAATATTATCAGTATGTTGCATAAAATAACATAGGCACACCCCAACACATGAGTTTGTAATACCTTCATTAATTAACTAAGATCATTCACGAGTGATTTTAGATCATTTGGCTCAGCTAATCTATGGTCAGGTGGAACATGGTAGTCCCATCTCTAGTTGATTCATTGCATTCAATAATCAGAAATTCATTCCCTTGATTTTCATGAGTAAATGTATTGGTGTATATGTGGAATTTGATGGATGATATGTTTATGGTATTTTTGTTCCTATTATGTTGGTTATATGTATATTTTATGAAAATGGATATGTATCGCTTTCAACAAGTTTTTACTTGTACTTGAATGGATAATATGTCTATGTTATATGAAACAAATGAGGAAAAATGGTTCGTAGGGATTCTCAAATAAGTATGAGATCCCTACCCTTAATTCTGTTGTTTACACCTATAGGCTACATGTTGATGATATGTTTGACGAAATTCCTATCATGGCTAGTAGGGGTATGGTTATGGTCTTGTTCATCTTATTGCTTTTGCATCATTTTTTACCTCTACATTTATTGATTTCAATCTATCACTCTATTCTCAAAAATGACTTGGGCTCTGGGCCTAAAAAAGTGTCTTAAAGCATGGGGTTGTTGATACAAAATTGACAAATTTGGTCTCTCATCACTGGAAAGCAAGCCTGTGAGAGCGAATTTGGGTTTTTGGTCGCTCCCTTGCCCATAATATGAGAGTGATTGTGGACTAAGAGATCCAAAAAAATAATGGGACCTAAAGATAGGCTATTTGAGTGGCTGACATGTCTTCTAAGGATTCTGAAGTTGATGTTTGATGATTGTGTGTGATGTTTCTTTCGATTCCACTTCCTTAAGGTTGCATAGGAGGTCAAATCTAATCATAGTAGCCTCTTTTCTCATGCTTACCTTGGTTGGCATGGCTACTTGGGTGGATGTGGGAGGAGGGTGTTACAGAGTGGTATTAGAGCATGGTTCAACTTTGGACTATATGGATGGTGTGCATTGGTCATGCAAGCATGCTGGTTTCATGTGTGTCTCTTACACTTGCATTTCATGTGCTTGTTGAATTGGCTTGGATTGATGATTGATTATGGTTATAGTGTGGTTGTTATGGAAAATTTGATATTGATTTCATGAAATCTATTTCTCATGTGTATGTGGCTTGTTGCATATGGAATCTTAGGGTAAATTTTAAGGATGGATGTTTATCCTAAAGTTTATAAACCTTGACGAATCTTACGAGTCCCTAATATGCAAATTGTAAACCTTTTGTTGATATTTTTGTAGAAATTTTTAGATTTCCAGTGATTTTATATTAGTCAATATAATATTTTGGTGACTTTTAAGGTAAAATAATTGTGTACTATAAAATTTAGGCGAATCATTTTAGAAAAAATGGAAATTGACAAATCGTTTCTTTTGGAAAAACCATGTAAAATTAGCTCACTTGCGAATATTAGCTCCTAAAAGTTTCCCTTATGGATTATATGTCGCTTACATGTTGATTTTATGTTGCATACTTACATCCTTTTAATGTAGGTTACATTCTTGAATATCTTGATTACATATATTAGTTTTGTAGGTTGATTACAAGAATTGATCGCTTATGTTCGACAACATAAGTTTATGTGTATGTGTAGTTGATTAGGCATTGCTTATGAATGTTTTTGGTTGCAAGTGGAAATGTGTACAATTGAGTAATGGTTGTTGTCATGCCTGAGGTCATAGCATGCACTTTTGATATGGCCTTGCTTTGATGACTAGAGCCTAGCTAGAGTGATGTTTATGTGTTGATATATTTATTTGCATATGTCTATGTGCTATTATGATTATGTTATATATGTATCATTCTAATTTGGTGATATTGAAGATAGGGTATCCTCCCTGAGCTATACTAAGGTACGTCGGTTTATTGTGATTTGGTTTATCTGACATATTATGCATTGTAGGAAGAAATGTCAAATGGCTAGCAAGATGGTTGAGTAGAAAGACTCTCCCTAAGAATGTGAAGAGCAATACGGTGTTGGGAATCCTTCTGATTTGGCAGTTACACTAAGAAGCTTAAAGGAAGACATAATGAGTTATAAGGAAGATATTGACTGGATGATACAAGAATAAGAGAAGTAGTTAGAGGTTAATGATATACTTCTTTAGAGTTTTTCATAATTGCAGTGACAAGGGCCACTTTGGATCAGCCATGGACATGAGGATGGAACTAATGGGACATATGGCAGTAGGTGTCTTGGTAGACACAGGTTGGGTATATCCGATAGAGTGAGAGATGGAAGGTTTCTAGACATTTTGAATAGAAGGGGCGATGAGTATAGGTACTATTCTAGTTCTGGTTCTAATAGACATCATGATCTTCATCATTATCATCCTTACAAAAGGAATGATATGGGATACTTTTCGGATGAGATCAAGAAAGAAAAATCACCTATTTTTGATGGAGATGTGAAGAGGCTGGAAGATGTAGAGGCATGGATACTTGGGATGAACAAATTATTTGAGTTGCATGAGTACACATATAACATGAAGGTCAGAATAGCTATCTTTAGCTTGAAAGGTAAAGTAGACATCTCGTGGGAAGATTTTAACTTTTAAGTGGGTTAGAGACATAAGGATAGATGACTTGAGTTGGCAGAAGTTCAAGAGGATTTTGAGGAAGAAGTACTTGTCAGAGAGGTACTATGATAGTAAGTCTAAAGAATTCTATGAGCTGAAGATGGGCTCAATGGCAGATGAAGAGTACACAACTATGTTTCTATGGATATTGAGCTATGTATTGTATCTTATTGATGAGAAGGCTAAAGTTCAGAGAATTTTCAGTGGTTTTCCATTAGATTTAGAGATCAGCTTGAGTGTGATGAGCCTTGGTCACTTGAGGAAGTCGTTGGGAAATTGAAGAATTTCTATGAATAGTTAAAGCGTAAGAATGAATCTCAGCATGGACGGAAGGGAAAATACAAAGGTAAAGGTAAATGGAAGCCTAAAAAGACAAGGCCTTAGAATGTAGATGGAAAAGAAAACATGGCACCAAAAAACATATTTAATGCAATTAGATAGGGACATGGGTCACAACAGCATCAACAACGACATAGATGTGGGGGCACTGGTTGGTTAGAGTATTTCACATGTGGTGAGGAACATCGTAGGAGAGATTGTCTACAACATCAGGGTAGTAGGCCTAAGATATACACTGCACAAGAGGCATAGACTGTTGGGGATGCTGTTCATAGTTTTCCACGTATCTATGTAGCAATGGACAATAGACAGACATAACACCATCCATCTATCATTAATACAGACAGTAAGCTTTGTGATCAAGTTATTTATATTTTTATTAACCCTGGATCTAATTATAGTCATGATAGTCCTAAATTGGTGGATAATTTTGGTTTGAGTAAGGGGATCCATGCAGAGTCTTGGTTAGTGCAGTTGGATACAAGTACAAATAAGTGAGTTCATCATTGGGTAAGAGCTTATGAATTTGATTTGAATGGTATTCCTACCATGACACATATAAATGTACTACCGATGGGATCATACCATATATTTTTTGGGCATGGATTGGTTGTATCTTCATATAGCCAACATATATTTCTATGATAAATCTATTGAGTGTTTTGATGACAACGAGGAATCAAGGCTCTTGTAGGGTAAGAAGAAAGCCACATTAGTTAGGATGGTGAGAACTATGCAAGAAAACCATAGCCATGAGAAAGGGTTCAAGCTATTTGCATTACACATTTCTAGTGATAAGGGTAAGCAGGTTGAGGGCACAAATGTGTTGAATAGGTATCCAGTTTTGTGGTAGTTTCATGATGTATTCCCTGAGGACATTACAAAGTTTCCACCTCACAGGGGGGTAGACTTTTCTAATGAGTTAGTTCCAAGGGAATCTCTAACATCAAAAGCACCTTACAAGATGATGACACTTGAGTTAGTTGAGTTAAATCTACAATTGAAGGAAATGTTGAATATGAGAGACATTAGGCTAACTGTATCACCCTGGGGTGTATCGATCTTGTTTGTGAGGAAACAAAATGGTCCTCTCAGATTATGCATTTATTACAAGTAGTTGAAAAAAGTGACCATCAAGAATAGGTACCCCTTTTAGAGGATTGATGACTTGTTCAATCAGCTGAAGGGAGCAACAGTTTTATCGAAGATTGACTTGAGATCTAGATACCATTAGGTACACATCAAAGAAGATAACATTTACAAGACTACGTTCAGGACTAGGTACGGGTATTATGAGTTTTTTGTTGTTCCATTTGGCTTAACTAATGCTCTAGCTACATTTATGTGTTTGATGAATAGTGTGTTGTGTCCATATTTGGATAACTTTGTTAATGTGTTCATTGATGATATACTGGTATATTGTAAAAATGGGGAATAACATGTTAAGCATTAAGCAATATTGTTGAGGTTGTTGACATAGCATCAATTGTATGCTAAGCTAAGGAAGTGTAATTTATTTTAGACTGAGGTACATTACTTGGGGCATGTTGTCTCCAAGAAGGGCATTGCAGTATATCCTGAGAAGATAAGAGCCACCATGGAATGGGTAGCTCCTAAGAGCATGGATGAGGTGAGATATTTCATGGGTTTGGTAGACTATTATCAGAGTTTCATCAAGAGATTCTCATAGATTTCTTATCCTATCACATCATTGCAAAAGGAAAGGTAAGAAGTTCAAATGGACAGAGGAGTGTGATGCTAGATTCAAGCATCTTAAGTAGTTGTTGAAACATGCACCAATGTTACAGATTACAGATCTAGACAAAGAGTTTGTGGTATGGATAGATGCTTGCAAGAGAGGGCTTGGTGGAGTCCTTATATAGGATGGACAAGTAGTATGCTATGATTCCTGAAAACTAAACAAGCATGAGCAAAACTACCTAACACATGGTCTTGAGTTGGCAATGATTATACATGCATTGAAGATGTGGAGGCACTATCTTCTTGGCAAGAGGTTTGTACTTATGAGTGATCATATTGGGGTGAGGTATTTGATTGATCAATCGAATCTCAATGCTAGGCAAGCTAGATGGTTGGCCACGATCAACGAGCTTGATTTTGAGATCAAGTACATCAAAGGTAAAGAGAATAAGGTGGAAGATGCTCTTAGCATATGGGTACAGGTATATCACTTAGCGGCTATGAGCTCCTATGGGACATAATTATAAGATAGGTTCTTTAGGTAGGTCAGGAGGATGTCAAGTATATGGAGATTGTGCTCAAGTTACAGTAGCGTGATGGTGTAGGTACAAGTACAAGTGTAGGTATAGGTACATGTAGTGGTATAGCTACAAGTGGAATTACAGGTATAGGTATAGGTATAGGTATAGGTACAAATAAAGGTACAGGTACAGGTGCACAAGGTATGGATTATTGTCTTACAGCGGATGGATTGGTCAAGTTCCGAGGCAGGATATATGTACCAGATAATAGTGAGTGCAAGAAGGTGATCTTGAGGGAGTTTCATGTGAAACCTTATTCAGGTCACCTAGGTTATCAGAAGACACTAACAATGGTGAAGAGATTCTACTATTGGCCGAATTTGAAGGGGGACATCGAAGAGTTTGTGGCAAGGTGTTTCAACTATCAGCAAGTGAAAGAAGAGTGTAAACATTTAGGTGGACTACTATAGCCAATCACAATTCTAGAGTGGAAATGGGAGGTCATTTCCATGGATTTCATCATAGGATTTCTGAAGACAGTAAAGTAACATGATTCCATCATGGTCATTATGGTTAGGTTAAGTTTGTGCACTTCATTGCAGTGATGTCTACATTCTCAACTAGTGATGTGGCACATGTATTCATTAGAGACATAGTTAGACTGCACAGTGTTCTAAAGAAGATTGTGTCAGACAGGGATGCAAAGTTCACCTCCAAGTTTTGGAAGGAGTTATTTGCAAGTTTATGAGCAAAGTTGGCCTTTAGTACAACTTATCATCCACACACAGATGAACAGACAAAGAGGGTGAACAAGATATTGGAGTACATGATGAGGATGTATGTGATGCATCAATAACAGAAGTGGGAAGACTATCTCCGTTTGGTAGGGTTGGCATATAAAAACGATTATCAAGAGTCATTGAGGATGAGTCCTTTTGAGGCATTGTATGGGCAGAGTTGTAACACTCCCATAAGTTGGAGTGATATGGTTATCATGGTATTTATTGTATTAGATATGTTGACAGACATGGAACATGAGATGTAGGAGATCAAAGAAGAATCTAAAGGTAGCACATGATAGGAAAAAGAGTTATGTATATAGAAACATATTGTTCAAGGAGTTTCAGGTTGGGGAACATGTGTACTTGCGTATCAAATCGAAGGAGAGATCCTTGTCGATTAGATCGTGTGCCAAACTAGCACCATAGTTTTGTATACCCTTTAGTGTCATTGAGAGGATTAGGTTAGTAGCCTATTGACTTGCACTGACTATGAAAGTTAAAGTCCATGATTTTTTCCATGTGTCTTTTCTTAAGGAGTATTATAAGGATGCTGATCATGTGATTGAGTGGCCTATATTGCAGGTGGAACCATATGGAGAATTCCAAGCAGGGCCTCAGTGTATATTATATAAAAAGGTGCTCATTCTCTGGAACCAAGCGATCAAGCTATTTAAAGTGCAATGGAAGCCATTTGGGCGTGTTGAAGCTACATGGGAGATGGTAGATCAAATGCAGGCTATGTATCCTTCCTTGTTTATCGGTTGAGGCAAAGCAACTTCGATATGGTGGTTTGGTATATGCTTTATGGTAGTTTGGTATATGCTTTATGGTGGTTGGTATATGATCTATGGTGGTTTGATATGTGCTTTTATGGTGGTTTGGTATACGCCTTATGGTGCTTTATGATGGTTTGGTATATGCTATATGATGTTTTGATATATTCTTAGATATGGTCTTTAGATCATGTTTTGATATATGCTTTGGCATAAGATTTGGTATATGTTTTTGGTAATTTTCTATATCTACACATGTATATGGATGTAAATACCGCCATGAACTATGTGATAAAGATCCATTATGCGGTATGGTAGTTATGTCATTATGATTATGTTTTCATATTACTATACTATTGTGGTTATGTTATCATTTTGTTATGGTGTCATGTGGGTTGGTACTCAATTGGATGATCATTCTAAATACAATAATGAGCTATGTTATAAAGCTCCGCTAGGTGGTATGTTATCTTGTTGTCATGATGTTTTGTTTTGAGAAGATCTTTCATTGTAAATACTGCATCGAGCTCTGTTATAAAGCTCCATGAGTAGTACATATTCTTTCAGTAGGTTGTTGAGGTATATGTGATTGAACACTGAGGACAATGTCCCTCAAGGGGGAGGGTTCTCTAACAGCCCTAGTGAACATTCCATATAATAAAAGTAAAAAACAATAACCACGGTCGATGGGATACTTATTCCAGGTTGAATGTTGGGCAGGACATCCTAGGGCGTGTTAATTTGGTTGTTTATGGCTAAGGATATTGGTAAACTAAATGGCTAAGGATTTGGAAAGGAAAAATGACATTTTTGGCATAATTATTTATGAAAATAACAGAAATTAGGAGAAAAGGGAGGTGAAAGGTCATAGGTTGCATGAGAGGAGGAAAATGAAGAAAAATAATGGAAAATGAAGAAAGTAGAGGCCTCATCCATAAAAAAAGCTTCTAAGGATCAGTTGGTAACCTTTTGTCAATTGAGTTTTGGAGCTCTCTCATTATTCTCTCTCTCTCTCTCACTCAAGGACACAGAGTTTCTTGGAGCACTTTGGCATTTGAGTAAGAAAATCAAAGAAGGAAAGAGGAAGCAAAGACAAATTAGGGAAAGGCAGGATCAAGTAGCTACAACATGCTTCATTGTAGGTATCAACTTGAATGTGTATTTTCCTTTCTAGATTTGCATGCATGGGATTGCATGTGTTTCTTTTCTACCATGAATGAGTTTTGCCAGGTGTGATAGTATTTTCACCATATCCTTGCCATTTCTTGATAGCTTTGATGAGATGGGTTCTCTAATTCAGCTTATGTAGGATGATCGGATTGGATTCGAAGATGAGTGGGTGGATCTCGAAATTGACAAGCACATGGTGTGAGTCATCCCTAAAATAATTGAGGATCACGAAGTCACTGGCCTAGTAACCCCTGAACTGAACTATGGGTTGTGGTAAATCCATATTGTATTCCTAAGTGGGCCTAGGATTCATTGCCAGTGAATGGTGGTATATACGCTTAAGCTAAGAGGTGGATTTTCTCTTCGTTGGGCCTAGTGGTCCTGGGATGGGTTGCATGGTAAATTATGGAGAGTATGTCTTGGTGTAGGGCCTAATGATCCCTGGATTGGACTATGGATGCATGGTAAAGCTTGAGAGACTAGGAGGCAATCAAATTCCTCACGGTGTAGGCAGAGAACTCTAGTGGCATCCATGTTGATTAGTGTTTTTGGTGTGTTCTATGAGTCCCACATTCATGCTTGGAATATGGCACAGGGCTGATTGGCTTAAGAGAGACTTGATTCAGCCAATCTATGGTCGGGTGGAATGTGGTAGTCCCATCTCTGGTTGGTTCATTGCATTTATTAATGAGAAATTCATTTCCATGATTTTCAGGTGTAAATGTATTGATGTATATGTGGATTTTGATGGCTGATACGTTTATGGTATTTTTTTCCCTATTATGTTGGTTATATGTTACTATTATGTTGGTTATATTTATATTTTACAACAACGGCTATGTATGGCTCTCACCATGTTTTTACTTGTACATGAATGGATAATGTGTCTATGACTTAATAGACGATAATGCAACAAATGACATGAGGGAACAATGGTTCATAGCAATTCTCAGATAAGTATGAGATCCCTACCCTTAATTATATTGTTTACACTTGTAGGTTACATGTTGATGATATAATTGAAGTAATTCTTGTCATGGCTAGAAGGGGTTCAGTTATTGTCTTTTTCATCTTATTTCTTTTGCATCATTGTTTCCCTATAATTTTATTGATTTCAATCTATCACTCCCTTCTGAGAAATGATATGGGCTCTGAGCTTGAAAAAGTGGCTTAAATCTTGGGGTTGCCAGCACAGAACTGACAACTTTGGTCTCTAGTCGCTAGCAGGCAAGCCTATGAGGGCGACGTTGGCTTCCTGGTTACTCCCTTGTCCATAGCATGAGAGATATTGTGGCCTAAGAGTTCTAGAACAATAGTGAGACCTAGGGATAGGTTGTCCGAGTGGTTGTCATTTATTCTCAGAATTTTGAAGCTTATGTTGGATGACTATGTGTGATGTTTCCTTTGATTCTACTTCTTTAAGGTTACATAGGAGGTTGAATTTGATCATAGTAGCCTCTTATCTCATTTTTACCCCAGTGTGCATGGTTACTTGGGTAGATGTGGGAGGAGGGTGTTACAGTGATGGTGGCCCAGAGCATCCATATGGTTCATAGGATCATCTCAATTTCAAGAAAAAATATATGTTAAAAGGCATGCATATTTTCAGTCACTAGGGAAGAAATTTTTGTGGGTGCCAATAAGAAGCTAATTTTAATTTGAACATACTAGCTTCTAAAAGGTCATTGCCTTAATTGCATTTTCAATGGATTCTTATATGAAAATTTTATGTATATATTTTGGAAGATTCATAGTGTATTAGTTTGAATGTTGCCTTTATAGTCAAAATGATTATTATTTTCAAGAACACAATTTCAATAAGCTACAATATCTAACATTGAGCTATTTATTTTAGGAAGTGCATGTGTTCTTATAATGAAGTTGTTTGAAAACAAATGTGTCACAATTTCTCTTTGGATTACAAACTTCCAATATCCCTTCCAAGAGAAGCAAACTAGAGTTGGTACTTCAATAACAAGCTTCAAAGTTCTATTTGAATGTTATTGTTTCCCCACTATAGATACCATGAATATATTGGCATGCTTTCACATTGTACAAAGCATTTATTTGGGAAATACATTGAAAATGAAGGAAAATCAAAGTCAAACCTACAAAATTAGACTATCTTGACTTATTTTTTTATTTTTTTATTTTCTAGATTAATGCATATAATAAAAGGGGAACTTGGGTGATCATGGGAGTATTTGTTTATCATACTTTCATTCCCCTTTATCATGGGAAGGTGGTGGAAAAGTATTTTTTTTACATTGTTCTCATTTTCCTATAGTACTTGGGGTTGGGTTGAAATTCATTTTAACATTGGGATTTACTACATACAAATATAATTTGTCAAAACTTGAGAGAGGGGATGCATTGGTTAGTTTAATTTATTATATTCTTTTCCTACTATATCTCATTTAGTAGAAATCCTTACAATTTTACGCGAAAGGGAGATATGGATACATCCCTCGAATTTTTTTATGTAGCTCAACTAAAGATAAAATGCAAGCCTCCAGATAGTAAGACCATAGTACAAATAAATCTTGGTATCTTTCAACATTTGACACACATTATTTTGTCAATGTAAAGAATAATATAAGCCTTGTTTAGTCCAATACTATGCTACTAACCGACATCAATGAAAAATAATATGAAAACAAAGAATTACAGCACCCATCATTATTCTTAGATTTTATGAGGTCAATAAAAAATATGGGCATAATCGGTGTGCTAATAGTTATTGTAGGGAAAACTTGGGGACACTATGCTTTTGTAAACTAACTCGGCCTTCATTTTCATTGCATTTATTGGAATTCATGTTTGTCTTCATAAACCCCTTTCACAATTTTTTCATTCATTATTCTCATTGAATAACTTTACAAATGTTTCAGGCTTAGCTATGAGGTGCCGCTCAAATTTAATCTCCCCATTGTCAAAGCAATGAATGTGTGTTGTATATTTCAGCATGAAATCAAAGGATGGTTTAGATTTTTATAAAAGACAATTGATTGGTGTGATTGATATTTAATCCTTTTTAGAGAAATGCAACTCAAAAGAATACTAAATCATAATGAAACTTATTGACTTACAGTTGAAAGAAGAATATAGAAATTTGGGCAATGCAATAGGAGTTTGTTGGTGGGATGAGGCACTCCAAGACCAACTAGGATAATAACATCTATCCTGAGGCTGAGAGCATATGTGTAGCACCACTAAGAGGTCATTGGGTAGGAGAGCTCTCACTCTCCCAATATTAACACAATTGATAAGTCTCCCTTATTAATTATGCAAATATCTATCCAAAACTAAACTAAGACTCTCTGTGCCTTGTGAAAACCCTTGGGTTGATTTTCATTGGATTAATGGCCTCTATTGTGTAGCAACTTGGAAATTTTCAGGACACCTAAGAAAAATAGGTTGTGTTCACTATATGTGAGCAATGGTTGAGATTTCTTATTTAAACTACCTAGTTAAGCTCTGAAATCTAGCTCGTGGGTGATTGGTTACAAGAAATGTTGTAATGCAAACCAATCTAATGTTGGGTGGAGAGTTGAAGTCCTAATATCAGTTGCTAGACCTCTTCATAAGATAAATGTTCACTTATGTCTTGTGTATATGAATTTTATGTATATTATTCTTATATTGATTAAATTCTTATGCTAATACCAAGGAATATGATTTATTATAAGATTATGGAATGTTGATTTCGTATGTAAATTCTAGGGAATGACTAATTAACGTATTTTCCTTATGAACTTGAATCTCACTGATTTCCAATCCTGAGAGATGTGAATCTTTATGTTAAAATGAGCCTAAAATGATCTAAATAGCCTAAGTATAAAAGAGGTAGGTAAATATCTATTACTAAATAAATTATTGCTTGAAAATACTTTAACATCAAGCCTTGGTATATAATTGTAAAGCTAAGGATATGTGTGTGTGTGTGTGTGTGAGATACCCTTGGTTAAGTGCCTATGACTTATGGACTTATCTTTTCATTACAACATTATATATATATATATATATATATATATAATATATATATATATAATATATATATATATATATATTATATATTATAATATTATATATATATATAATTATATATATTATTTGATATAAATGTTCATTTTTGTGTGTAAATAAAAAAGAAATTGTGTGTTGTTAACACCCTTGAGAATATGCTAAGAGTTGTTAGGTGGAACTTAACTCATAATTTTAAGGGAAACAATTGGAATTCATTATGCCCAAGAGGGGGGAAGAAATAACAGAAGAAATTTTTCTCCATTTGGCATTATTCAAGAGAATAAGAAAAGAGAGACTAGAAAATTTATGTCCTAGATAGAGGTAAATTCCATGGCTCTGGCTCTACAAAGGAATCTTGTGGGAGATAAAGAAAATGATTCCTGATCATAACCATTGGGAGAGAAATACTGGTTGGAACCTCAAGACGAAATCGGGACCCCACTTTTAGAGGTTTAGGAGAATTAGTTTCTGGTAAAGAAACTGAGAATCCATGAGATTGTTTCTATGAGAGGGAGGAGAAGGGCTTGGGGCTAGCTAGTTGAAAGGGAAAAGAAACCAGCTTATAGTTGGGATAACTGAGATAGCTCTCATAACATTCTCAAGAATAGAATAAATAAGTATCTAGTCGATTTTATTCTTTATTGATTACTTTTGACATAAAATATACCATAGATCATGAATAGAAAACTATGTAATGACTCTAATCAATAATTTTGATTGAGCTACAACATTTTTATATTAACTTGTAATAGGGGAGGTTAAACCAATGAACCTATAAGTTTCAATTCTAATGAGGTAAATAAATCACATGGGATTTTGGAAAGGTGAGTTGGTGAAGGTAAGGGTCTTGGTAGCAAAGGACAAATAAATAGTATTATAGAAAAGAAAATAAAATAATAATGAGAGCCAGTGTTGTCTTCACTATTGTACTGTTGTAAGAGAGTTAGTAACATTAGGAAAGTAAATTGAAGAAAACCTCTAATGAATTAATCAATGTGCCTACAATTTTGTAAACAGATAAGTGAATCAGGTTAGTTACCACAGAAGGAGGGTGAATAAGATAACACCCATCCCACCTGATTAGGTAATAATCCTAGGGTTCAATAATTAGGTCTCATGAAAAGAACGTAGGTCTCATTACAGGTCCCACCTAACCCCCTAGAATATGTTTATAACAATTAGTAAATAACTATCTTGCTTACAATTAACTTGCATACGGAGAGAAGAATAATGGAACATCTCATAATAAAAACATACCGAAACAAAGAAAATACAAGTATTTTAGAAACAGATAAACTAGCATTATAAAACTATATAATCATGCATGAAAATAAAGAAATTATAAGTATTTTGTCCAACCATACAAATTTTAGTACTGTAAGTAGAAATGTAAATGTAAATTTTATTTCATGTGGAATATATAGAATACTACTTGTGTTTTATTTAAAAAGAAAGGAACCCATAATATAATGGAACTTTGTATGAGAAGAAAAGTTTCAAATAATGAATTATATGAATATCATGGAACAACAATTACAATATTTTACCCATGAAGGAAAGTAATTGAGCCTTGATAACTCTCAGTAATACCATAAATAAGTTTAAAGATACATTTCATAAGACATAAAGAAAGAGGTTCCAATTTCAAATTACAAATAGAAAAACTAGGCCAAGAGGCCACACTAGTCATGGTTTTTTTGTCGGCCATAACTTGTAATATTATAAATTTTCAACAATATCAATTCAAATAAAATATTTCTCCAAATCTTGGTAGTCATCCTCCCAAATCAGGAGGCTCAAGTTTGCAAGCTAAGGAGCTCCAAAATGTCCAACTCCAGTGAACACAAGAAAACCCAAGTAGGTTCTTGGCCTTGTGGTCAAAGAGGCCTGGAAATAAAATAAAAATTGTAATAACCTAGAAACGAGAAGCTCTAAAAGGTGCTCCATGAGACAAAACATTGTTAATGTAAATGAAAACCTAAGTAGGGTTCCTCCCAGAGGAAAGCCGAATCTAGGAAGAGTTACAGATAAATTTTCTATTTAAGAAGATGAAAAAACGTTATTGTTATATGCCATTTCGTTGCATCTATTCAATAGGAATTTAAATGGGACCAATTCACATCCTTCAACATATGCTCATCATCCCTACACAAAGCCCTAAATATGACTCTACTAAATCCCTCAGTTTCTTCTCTTCATTGTTGAGTTTCCAAGCTTTTTAAGCCCAGCACACCCTAGCCCTTTAGGGACCAGTGTTGACCACCAAGTTGACCCTCTCTGCACTTGTGTTGATCAGTAGTAGGTTGCTCAGTCTTGGGGTATGTTGATGCTAGAAATTCGAGAAAAATAAAAGGAATCTCAAAGCTTCCTCTTCTAGAAGCTTACTGAGGTTATTTTGACCATTTACCTTGGATAAGAGTCTTGAATCGTATATGATCCTAACTTGGAGTTTTCACCTCTTATCCCTTAGGATAATCCTCCCATCTCAAGGGTATCTCAAGCCTAGATTGGTAAATGGATAAGAATTAATGAATTAGCTCCCTCATCTATATATTTACAACCATCCATTGATAAGGGGTTGGATTTTGGAGATTGATTCTACTCTCATGTTCTTTCTGTGAGAGTTGTTATCCCATGTGTCACATGGAATGAGTCGAGGTTGCGGACAAGATCGACCTTCCTAGTATCTAAATATATCTAGTGACAAGCAAGCCAATCAAAAACTATCTTTCTCTAAATATGCAATAAAAAATAAAGGCAAACAAGTGTTCTAGGCCTACCTTGGGTCCAATGCAAGTTTGTGGAAGCCTTGCTCCCTCACCCCAAATAAGCTTCCTTGAAGTATAATTCTACAAACACAAACAAGAAAACAAATTAAATAGCCCATGAAAAGCCAATATCATAAAGCATATTCATCATAATGATCAAGGAGATTATGAAACAAACCACATAAGACAATTTGTTGAGAAAAATGAATCTAATTGTATTAATTCAAATGAAAGAAAAACTTTACAACCTGTGCCTTGATGCTGTACAAGCTCCTCCTAGGGTACGACAAGAAGTCTCCTCTACTTTGACAAGTTTCACTCACTTCCCAATGAAACCAAAAGGTATGTGATCTCTCCTCTCAAGTTTAACTAGGAAGTCCCAATTCCATCAGCATTTACCCTCAAAATGTTCAGCTTCTAACCTCTCTAGCAACGGACCCAATGCCTTAATTCCTAGTGCAATGGAGGGAAGTTACTAGGTCCTCCTTCAAAGGGATAAAGCCCTCCTTCAAAGGGATAGCTCCTCCTATCAAGGGATTATATCCTTCTCTTTTGGGATGCATGAACCACCTTGGAGCGAACAATCCACGTCAAAATTCCTTCTAGAAACATCTAGAATTAACCCAAAGTGAGTTTTTTAGAATAAACTTGCGCCTTTTTGACTTTTACAGGGGTACGCACCAACCCCTTTACAAAAAAAGCATGCAGATACGCAGGTAATATGAACAAAGAGTACGGGCCCGCAGGCAAAAGTGAGAGAAAGTGCGGAACCAGAGTTTTATTGATTTTCAATGTCTTTCTCTCATTTGCAAAGCTTGACATGAAGAGCTAAGGTCTGAGGCTTGCTTAGGAGGTCAGTATAAGTGATGATGGACCCATACTAACTATAAATAGTCATGGTGACGATATTTTTGTGTAGCAGATTGCCCCCCAAATTGCGAATTCTGTAGTAGATGAGGATTTTCATTTATCACTTAGGAAGAGTGAAGTACTTTATCATTTTGAGGATCATCTTGCAGAGAGCCCAGTTGGAACCTGTAAAAACATTCAAATGAAAAATATATATATGAGATCATATCATCACTGAGGTAGGCATTCCCATACTCAGATCAAAACTAACTAGAAAACTAACTACTTCTTTGATATAGGAACGATCCTGTAATACATCACAAGTATAGACACATGTAGACATAGTATGGACACAACCATCTGTTTATGAATAGTCTACAATATAATGAATACAAAATTCCTTGCAACTTGGATGGTGGAAACTAAATCAGGGGTCTTCATTTCTACTTCTCGAAATAGTACGATTCTATCCATGCGAATGAATGTGTCAAAGTCGAACATGGTAGAAACCACTTGATTACCAGTCAATGATGTAAACTGTTAAAAAGTGTGAGAGAAACCACCAATAATG
>APFE030776614.1:0-37737 GCA_000404065.3 Pinus taeda
TTCAACCAGTTCAAGCCCTAACTCCCTATATCCTGACCTCGTTGGGGACATGCAAAGAAAAACAGAGAAAAAGCAGACCGCTCTGATACCACTGATCCAGATTTAACCAGGAACACAATAGATTACAGAGATAACCATAAATATAGAGATGCGATAACCATAAATAAAGAGATGCAGCGGAAAAAATACTTCATTTCATTAATGGAAAATACCGAAATATGCTTACAACCAGAATTGGAAATAAACCAGCTAGGGCGATGGTAGCTTATCTCTGAGAAGAGATGTGCGGCTACATGCCTCTGAACCATTCCAAACTTGTGTTACAATGAGGCTCGAAGGCCTATTTATTATTGAGAAACAATGGAAAACCCTTCAGATTCCAAAACCGACCCTTAGAAGATGAAACGCCAAATTGTGGGGCCCGTTTTGGGTAAATTGGTACATCAATTTCCTGGGGTCGTAACTTTGGCATACGATCTCTGTTTGACGCATATGATAGCTCATTAGAAAGATCTATCTGAGAACTAACATTGTTGGAACGGGCAACATTGGTCCCATGTTACCCATCGATTCCCCAAAAAAACATCGTTTAGGGCCTCAAAACGGCTCCGGAAGTTCAGGACCCGAAAAACTGCTAAAAATAATAAGTTGTGCTACAATTAAGGAAACTGAAAAGACTGAAAGAGACAGTTGCGGGGGTCCAAATGGGATAGATGGGTGGCCACTAACACACACATTAGACATAGATCATAGAGGTTGTAGTAATGTGATGCACGTGTGTTCTGGATGAAGGTTGCTTGGGTGTGGGAGTAGAAGTGAGAAGCAAGAGAATATGTAGGAAGTTGGAGTGGAAGCAAGAGTGAGGAGGGACATGTTCAAAAGCTCTCAGGTTGGGAGAAATTTTGGGAGTCAATTTTATATGATATACATTTTGATGCAAATATGTCAAAAAAAACATGTAGAATGATGAATTTGTGATAAAAAAACATAAAAAAATGGATTAAACCATATAAGATTATTCATCTAGTAGTTATAATCTTCATCAACCATAGGTCCAAAAATTACAAGTTCTCATTTATATAGCATGTAAGGGTTCACATAATGAAAATAACATCAATAGATAGGCTTTGGATGTCCTCTAGCATCCAAAAAAATCATGCTACAAAAAATACATACATATAATCAAAATCATTTCTTTTCTTGGGATATTTGTCATTAATATCACCCTCTAAGAATTAACATAACATAGAAAACATGTACCATGTAAATTCAATATCTTGTTCTAGTGACAGGTACATTTTTAGTAGGGTCAAGACAAAGGGGTTTACCAATGTCACTAACATCAAGGTACATAGAGGGTTTGGTTCTCTTGATTAAATATGAGTTCCATACCCTAGTACATGACAAAATCCAATGGAAACATTGCAATTCCCCCAATCCTGAAATTTTGAAAAGCTAATAAGTCTGTTGGATTTCGAGTGAGATCTAAAATTCTACTTTCTCCATATTAAATCTAATGAGCTAGGTACCATGCTCAAACGTCCTGATTCATTTCATGGTAATGTTAAAAATTTAATTAAAAGAATGAAAATGAAAGATAAAGGAGAATGTCACTTTTACTTTAAGAATTTAACATTACCATGAATTGCATGTCAATACTTGGGCCATATGTTTGAAAATTAGGATACTATGGACCTAATATCACCATATTTTGTTATTCTCCCTCCCACTCTCGATACTCCCACAATAATCATGAACCTCTATTTCTCCAGCCCACTTGTTTTTTGCCTCCACATGGCCAATGTATTGTATAAACAATACCTTATAATACACACATTTCTATACAACATATAAAATCCCTTTACCCCCGTGTTATATTCTCAATATATTATTTCATTTTTTCCTCTTTTTTTATACCCCAATATGAATGCGCCTGATATGGTATTTCTTTGTAGGTGAAGCCCCCATGGATTGAATTTTGATCCTTTAATTTGTAGAGGGATTTCTCCTTAACTCTACTACTCAAGGTCATTGTAGTAGTAGGTCACTAATATGCTCATTGACCAGATTTACTTGTAACAAATGAATTTGGTGTGGAAAGAAAAGAAAAGGACCATTGGGCATGGAGTCTCTAATAGAAATAAATACTTGCTAATCAAAGATTACATGAACAATTATAAATAAAGGAAAGATAGATGATGATTTCTCTAGCAGGTTATCATCAAGATATGGTAGAAGACTATAGAAAATAAACATCAAACACAAAGCACTAAAAGTGATTTTTGCAAATGACATTTAGATTGAAAAACACATAAGCATTTTGAATAACATGAACTTGAGAATTGAACTCGAATTCAAATTCATATAGATTTATTCAAATACTAAAGACTAATGTCCAAAGGTGTGGCTAATGACAAGGTAAACATAGCAGAAAACAGACAGGAAATCATTCACACATGAATCTGTGAAATTGCACGTATAAGATTTCGTATAGAAAAATATATTAATCTCAAAGTTTTTCCAAAAAATATGAACCATAGGTCCTCTTTCATGTTTTAATTTATAGAATACTTACAAACCATTCAAGATCCAAAAATAATGGATCTCAAACCTCTTCATCTCTATTTAGCTTTGTAAGTATATAAAAATCAAGGAGGAGATAATATCTCATCCCCAAGTTAAATTGATGAGGTGGAACTCTAACTAAAACTTGATTAGCCATTTTTCTAATTATAGAAAAACTAAATTCTAGGGAATTCCTGAAAAGTAGGCTCCAAATATTCCTTTGTATCTCTCAAACTGTGACACATGTGTAAAAATGGAGAGTCGTTTTTGTTAATGGGTTCATTCACAACAAAATCTCTTCTAGTTTTCAAAAATTCATTTCCCTATGTTCGGAAACTGTGCTCAAAGTTGCTATCTTTTATAGGAAAAAAAAAAGTAAAAAAACATAGTTTTGTCCTCATGTTCAAAATAGAAAGTTCACCATGATCTCGAGTTTGATTCATCAAATTGAATCTTGGTGCGTGAATCTATCTTGCATGATCTATGTCCTGATTAAAACCCCTTATTTCCACCTCAACAAATGTATTTTATCCATTCGCTAAAAGATTAATTGTCAACACTTTGTCAAAATATTTTAGAAAAGAACGTCGGTGGATTAATTATCAGCAATATGAATTAAATTTTATTTATGTTTTTTAGCTTCCTCCAGTGAAACGTATACATTATTGGTTTGTGTTGAATTGAAGATTTGGTTGACTTAGTTGTTGAAATAAACTTGAAGGTTGGAGCTCATTAATCCCAATTTTTTTATTTTTATAAAAATAACTAAAAACCTTCCATCAACAACTGAGAGCATATATATGCAGAAAGAAGACCAAAGACATAATTTTTTCCACAGAGCCTACTTTTTCAATAAAATGAATAGTTGTTGACACTTAATCTATCATCGATTTCATTTAAAATCTTTGAATCGATGCTAACAAAATATTTTTCAGCGCTCCTACATTTTTTGTTAAAAACTTCAAACAATTTCTCTCAGCTATTACCCCTGAAGCCATTACCTTGAAACTAAAATGTGATAACACAATTAATAAGAGATTCCCTTTAGATATCTTACAATCAATTACAATAAGAGATGAGTATAATAATAACAACATGGACCAATGAATTTGATAATATCACTAATTTTTTGGAAGAGATTAAAATATGGTTAGTTACTTTTGTCAAGGATAATGATGATCACTTGGAAACCATTAATTGATTATTCTCATTTTTTTTAAATGGAGGAAGAAATCTTTGTACTCAAGGTAATAGAATTTCACAGTGTCAGTTATGAAGGAATATATACGATATTGGCTCAAAAATCCTTTAAAAAAAATATTAATCCTAAATAGGTACTAAAGTTAGTTATATTAAGAAAAAATGAAGTTATAAGATACACACACAAACACACACGCACAAATTTTTGAATGTTGAAAGAGGGATCATTATATCCATCACCCCTCTAGAAATCGTATGAGTGTATTTTTCTTTTTGAATCAGTTTTCCTCCCTTCTTCCCAATCTTTGATGATTCTACTTCATTAAGTTTGTTTTCCATTTGTAAATCCATTCCATGCATGCATTTATCTATTATTCTAAGTAACTATAATATTCTTTTCCATAGAAGCACCATCCCAATTCATTTAGGACTAATGAATTTATTCTATCAGTTAAGTATCACGAACATTGAGTAGTGCAATAAGAACAAACTTTATTCGAGCTTAAACTTCAATTTGTAATATATTTTTACTCTTGCAGATAGTAGTTTCAAGAGTTCATGTCATTTGTGGTATAAAAGACTTGCATAAAGCATAATACCCTATGATTGTTCTCATATACATATTATGCTTATAAATAAATGAAATCATTTAAATGTCTATGAAATATTTGGTGCATCAACTTTATTTTCTCTTTATTTATATTTCTTAGGATCTATTTTTCTCATGGTATGAATGTATGGACGCGATGGAATGAGATACATATTTATATTTATTGGGATTCTTATTGCCTAGTTTCATTTTATACTTATTATTTATTTTAAACCATCTAGTCCACTCGTAGGTGTAGAAGATTGAATGTTGTATTTATTTATATGAGCAAAGTATATTTAAAATCAGAATGTGAAGGAGAACTACCAAATCTATACAAATTCATAGGGAATCTTAATAATTCTTGAGGAGGTTGAATCTTGTCCTGAACTGGAAAGAAGAGAATAAGGTCTATGATTAATATCATGATATACTAGGTGTAGGAAATCTAGAACCCCTTTAGCATGATCTTTATATTAATATATATTTTCCATAAAAATGGGTCTACAATCTATTTTACTATGATGGAAATACATTATTGTAGACTCACAATGCGATATATCTTAAAAACTAATATACACAGGACCCATGTGATCTAAATCATAGGGGGGCTTATACTGTAAATTTAGATATATAATTCATAGAGTCATATTTTTATGTAAAAGAGAACTTGATAGCTATGTAACTGATGGAGTAACACCTAATTAAAATTCAATTTATCAACAAGACACCTTATATGAGGGTAATAGGAAGAGAGTGAAGGCTTAGAATGATAGGTCCCAAAATTGGCTTCATTGCATGTAATGGTTCTTCTTAATGAAATCCTTCTTCTCTAATTATATTTCTCTCTCTCTCTCACTCATCATATTTTTGTGATGTATTTAGTTCTTGTATGTTTATCAAAGTCTTTGTGATTTATTTCATTAGAGATTTATATGTTTTATCTCATCCTCTCTTGGCATTCAAGTCTTTTACATCTTAGCCCAAAAGACTTGGATCATTAGTATTGAAGTAGGTTATGACTCCATGGAAACCAATGTTTGAAGAATAAATAAGTTTCAAATTTTTGTAGACTTCTACAATCTACATTTGACAGTTTTGGAGTCCGCTTGTTAGGACATACATTATAAGTATCACGATTTCTCCATAAGAATTATAGGGTTTTATACCCTTAGACCTTGATTCACCACTATATTAGCATCCTTAAATGGATTCACTACATCCATTGGTATGCAACATTGACGTTCCATGACCTCCACAATAATCTATATTGATCTTCAAACCCATGCCATCCTTTGTGGCCCTCTGCACTTGGTGTTCTTAAAATCACCCCTATTACAATTTAGTACAACCATGTCATAGCTTAAAAATAAATAAATTGTATGCATAATCTATAATATTGGGTTCCCTCACTTCATCCAATTCTCATATTTCCCTTAGTGGTATGGCCACCATAGAAGCATAATAATAGATGGAAATTAGGGAGACAATGTTAAACAAAATTCATGTAGGTGCCATGACCTTTATAGAGCATTGAAGAGGGTTCACAATAGATTATTTGAAAGGAATTTCAATTATATAAATTTTTGTATTTATGGAATTTGATACAATTTCTCATTTTAATAGACATCATCAATTAATGTCACATATGTCTACAAAGTAGCGCAGTCACTCATACCTTGAGTTTCAGGAATGATACTCTCACTTCACATATCATTATAAATAAAGCATCTTGTATAAATGGAAATGAATATTTGATACCTAAAATGGATCTCCACTAAAATTTTATTTCATCACCCATGGCAAAAGTTATCAATAAAGTCACATTCAAAGGCCCATTACAAATTAAAAAAAAAAAGAAAAAGGTTATAGGTCATCTAAAAGCCCATGGTTATAAGTAAACCATAAGAAACCATTATCTAATTTTTCCATTTCCAAATCTACTATGTTTCATCCCAAAACCCACAACTATGGGTTATACACAGAAAGCCCTTCTCCCAATTACCATTGGATGCATTGTAGTCATAATGGATATGTGTCATCCACAAACACGCGTTTACGGATTAACCACACAAAACCCTTCTCTTCTTTCTTTTATAACATATTGTAATCATAGTGATTCATTAAAGATGATTTGGTCTCTCATTTTTTAGCATGAGTGGATGATGGGGACCATCATTTACTAAGGAGGGAGGAGTGATTGAAATATTACATGTTCTTATATCTAATTTCAAATGTATAAGTCATAAAGTAAATTTTTTTGTAAAATGGAACATGATAGATATGTAACCAATGAAGTAGAACCTAATTAATATTTACTCTGTAAAAAGGTTTTATAAAAGGAAATAGGAAGAGAGTGAAAGTGAAGAAGGAGAAGTCCCAAAATTGGACGCATTACATGTAATGGTTCTTCTTAATGGAATCCTTCTTCTCCAATTGTCTCTCTCCATATATTAATATTTTGGATGTATTTAACTTTTTCATTTTTATCAATGTTTTGGTTATTAGTTTCATGGCATATTTATATGTTTTCTCTCCTCCTCTCTCAAAATTTGAGCCTTCTAGATATTAACCCCCAATATTTGGATCAACATGGTCACATAGTGCTTTGTGTACTGTGTACTATATTTTGGTGTGGTGTGCATTTTTATTTTGGTGTGTGTCTCATACATTTTGGTTTGATGCTTAGCAAGTTTAGTTCTTGATTTGCATATGTCAACATCCACCTCAATTTACATAGGATTCATGGATGTTGCTAATCATAGTTCATGGAACCTTTCTTGTAGCACTGGGTTTATATTCTGAGCAACAAATGAACTAGTGAGTTCAGGGGCATATCCCTCTGTATTGCAACTAACAATTTTACAAAGTATAGTGTTGTCAATGAGATTTTTCTAAGGAAGATTCTCTTCACATTCACAAGATAGTTGTTGGGTTGGATTCCTAGCTACTAATTTCATAGTTAACTCATGTCTATTCAGTTATGAGTCCTATATTGTTCTGAAAATAATTGAGGGCGAATATTCTTGAAATATGTTTCAAGCTCATTAATTATCAACATATACCAAGAGGATCTAATGCATTGGATACATCATTGGATAACTATGCATTGCATTGGAATTTTACAAATAATTAACATAATTTTACACACATGCATGTATATTATCACATGTGTATCATTCACACCATTCAAATTCCATAAGTACAAACTAAAATAGATTGATATCTAGTTATCAAGATAAAAAATTTAAGTTAAGTTTCTTATAGATCAAATGGAAAAAATTAAAATTAAAAAATTAAAAACATGATCTTGTTCTTACGTGGTCCAAACCTCCTAGAATTATGTCTCTCTGCAATTAAACCATGGCTTTAGCCTTTTAGGATGGGTTATATAGGATGAGGTAGATTTTTTTTGGGTGACATCTACTAAACCATGATGTGTATTTCCTAAAGTAGCATATAAGGATAGGTTCTTCCTTACTGTTTTCTTTATTAGCCATCAATTGTGACATCATCATGTCTTAATTTCAATCCCATCAAGTTGCGACATTATCATTTCTCTTTTACACATCTTAACTTGTGCAATAGTTCCTACCCTACATGAACACCCTATAATAATACCTTTATTTCCATTTCATGCCCATTCTACATTTAATTGTAGACCCAAGTACCCTCCTTCTAACATACTATCAATTGAAATTGAGCCTCATTTTATTCAGTTCATCTATATTTTGGCTATATTAGGAGTTTCCTGAACCTTTTTTTTTTTTCTGTTGCATATGCATATTGATGCATATATTTTGATGCATAGTACTACGTTACTATTTACTTTTATCACACTTATTACCATTGTAGTCATTGTTGACCTCTTTCCATTTACAACAACTTTCTTGTATTTAGCAACCCTTTTACCTGTCAAGAGAGACACTATGACAGGTGGACTTAATTTTCTAGTGCATTTTTCATTCTCTTTGCATAGGTCAATTCCACCAACTTAGTAGATAGATCCATAAATTATGTGGCTCATTCCCTCCAGATGAGTTTACTTATCTATCTTGCTGTCCTTGTGAAAACATGAAAAGACATATCAAATATATTCTTACGTCGTTTCTTCACTCATCAATCCATGGAAACGACATTATCAAGTATAATTTTATCTCTCTTTCATTTCCATGAAACCATGAATGAGGTACAATTTTTTTTTAGGGAAATCATTTTGGTTAAGTATTATATGAGAGTTGCCTAAAACATCACTTCAAACTCCAACCAAATCCACCAACTACTTTAGGATGGATGGCATGAAGATGCCATGTTGTGCCTAAATCATTAGGGAATAAAAAGTAATCTCATTCCACGTAATATATTTAATAACAAAAATATTATCACAACTAAAATTAAGGACAATATGTGGTGAGAGAAAGAGTTAGGGGATGAAAGGAAATAGGGATGATACAAGGTTGTGGTAAATCTTATTAAGAAGAACACATTTTTGTCTTCCTTTTGACTAGTGTAAATAAAGAAATCAACTTTGTTGATTTATGAGCCACCTTTAATAATTTTGTATAAATATCCATAATTATAAAACACCATAAAATAAAATAATTTATCATCTTTATATTATTAAAATAATAAACATAAAAAATACTTTATCTTAAAATACCTTATATAACTAAATTACATCATAATTTTAAAATATCTATCAAAATATAAACCTTCGTAACTTCCTCTATCATCAAATCTATAGTGATCTTAAAACACTCACTTAACAATGTGAAAACATAAATAAATTTATAATGAAATTTAACTAATTTTTTACTCTTCTTCAATTCTATGAACCAATTTTAATTAATTTCAATTGAAGAAAACTATCGTCATTATATTCATTTCTTCTCTACATTAATGACTTTAAATCAGTGATGATGAATATTGTGGAATACTCTATCCTACTCTGATTGGTAAATATATGTGATTTGAAACCGCTCATAAAGTTAATAGTTCCTTCGGTTAATAAAAATAAAATATTATTAAAGCTCCATCACAATTTAAATCACACTAATAAGATAACATAGTTATTGTGCTTATTGTAAAATGATTGTACGTGATATTTAACTATGTACAAAATGCATATCTTATTTAAAACACTAAGCCTTTACAAATTCGTATACTTGTATTCAAGTTAGCCATGCACATGCTTTTACAATAGTCATGTTAACCAAAAACACTTGCATCATACTATCAAACAATAGTTAAACCAATATATATATAAGAACGATAATTTTTTTTTAATTATAGATTAGAATAATAATTTTAAAATATTTTTATTAAAATTAAATTTTTAGCGATATTTATAAGTTTTTGAGGTTAGAAATTAGAGAATTACAAAAACTGAATTATATTCAGGATGGTTTAAATTTTTAATATTTTTTTTAGTATTAACAAAATTTATTGTTTAGACATGGTAAATTTATTAGTTTAATTATTTTAATTTTTTAATTAAAATAGCTTAAATTTCTTAAATATAAATAATTTTTTAAAAAAAGAATAAAAAAGACAGATATTTGATCTCTCTAAACCAGTTGATAAAAATAAAACTTTAGATTTATTAAAACTTAATAAATCTATTATTGATATTAATACTATTTAATATAATATATAGTGTTAATATATTATAATATTCAATATTATTGATGATGATGATAATGGTGGTTAAAGTTCATTGAGACTAATACTATTAATAAAATATAACATGAAATATAAACAATATATTTAATATTAATATTGATATTATTATTCTATTATATTATATTATTGAGCAGAGATGCTTATTCCATGGCACGACAGGTTATGATGTGTGATGTGTAAGGATGTCTGATGTAATAAAAGTTGAAATTTTGATCATTTTGGTCAAAATAAAAATTTTAAGAAATCTAAACATAAAAAAATTAAATAACTATACAAAATATCTAAATAATGTTTACTCATAAAAATTACACTTGAAGAAATTAGATCCCTCCCCACTCATGTTAAATCCTTATTTAAGATGAATCTATGCTAGTGATTAATATTTAGTATTTAATAATATTAATTATAAATAATAATATCAAATATAATAATATATTTAATATTATAGGGTAACATTTCTTTTTAATGGGTCTAATGCTAAGAGCAGTGTTCTTCTTAAGAGATACCAAAGGGTTGAGTAATTGTAAACAGAAAGGTAGAGCATGTATCCCCTTTAGTGGAGGTGGATTCCCTTGTCCCACAAAGACAAGAAGTCTCATACACTAATTTGTTGTGCTTTGGTGATGAACTTAAAATTAAATAATAATATATTTCTCTAAATAATATATTTATAAAACTAAATTATATATAAAAAGAAAAACCATATAAAAAAGATAGGGAAAACCCAATTGGCTGTACGACATTTTAAGGTGGATAGAAATTGTTTAACTTAACCACATTGAAAAGCTGACGTGAAAACGGAAGTGATATTGGAAAGAGATGCATGCTGTTGTGCAACAATTCACTTGCAGATACCTCAAGATCATGCAGCAAGGTCAAGCTCACTGCATCGATAGGTCTATTTGGAAATTGAGTTACAAAATATCTGTGAATATCTGTGAATTGCTATTATTTTAAGTGGAATTTCGAAATTCTTTTCTATTTAAATAATTTGATTGAAATTGACGTGAGATATTTACTTCGACCAAATTTCTCTCTGAACTTGATCATTTCAGACAAAAAGATGCAAAACTCATATTAGCTTAAAAAAGATTAAAAACAAAAAAAATCAACTCGTCAGCCAGCTTGAGCTGCAAACAATGGTGGGAAATACGAGGGAGGGGAGCTAGCGTGAGCCGAGAATATTGAACTCCATGTTTGACAACAAAGATTCTGATTTCTTGCCTTACAAGTTTACACAACAACTGTAACTCAGATTTGATGAACTATTTATGGTAAGTATTAGGTATCTTTATGGCCATTCCAAATTCCAAGAATATTTTAGGATATGACAAATATAAAATCCAACCTTATGTACAGACATAGGGGAGTGAGGTCAAATAAAGACAAACATATCCCTAAATATTTAAAAAATCAGCAATAACCTTAAACTCAACGCGATATTAGCGTTACAGAATCTGCAATACAAAAGAGACATGCGTTCGGCTCAACTCCAAAACACCAACAACATTATTTCTTCGTCATGACCGACTACACTTATTGACTGACGTTGCCATTTAAATAATTGACCTAATACTGTAACCCGGAATTTGCATAGGCGACCTAATATATCTGTTGTTCAGTTTGTTCACAGAAAGGATAAACCCGAAATATATAACTAAGATATGGGTTCGAGACCGCCAGCTGCTATCATGTGAATGGATTTCACTTGGGATTCGCAGAAATTCCACTTACATATACACAAATAAATTAGTTAGTTTGATTATGAGGGAGTATATTTTATTATTATTATTATTATTTTTTAAAGTAATAAGCAAGTGAGACACCAAAATAGTGTATGAGATTTTTTCGTCTAAGTAATTTATTTTTGCAGTTATTTGACTATTAAGTGGTACATACTCTATTTATCCATTTCTACAGTTATTTGACTACTAAGTGGTACATACTTTACCTCTCTGGTTTTGACCGTGTAATCTTTTAAGAGGAAACACATGCTCTTAACCATTAGGCCCACTCAAACTGTAAACCATTAAACCCACATACTATAAAAGCTAATATATTTTTTTTATTACAAATATATAGAATGTAAATTTTGACAAACATTTTTACCTTATACCTATAATTTTCCCTTTTCCCCTTTTACATTTTATTAAATTTTTAAAAAATATTTAAAATTGCATTTTTCATTTTCCTAAATTTTAATGAAAATTTAAAATAACTATATACATAAACTTATAGTGAAGTAGCAAAAAAAAAAGAAATATTTTAAAAAAGATTGAAAGAAACATACAAAATTAAAAGATATAATAATAATTTTAATTAATAAGTTAAAAATTAAAATTGAAAATATAAAAATTAATTAATTAATGTTAAATATAATTATCTTATTTTCAAATTTAAAACAATAATATAAAGTACAATACTTTAAATAATAGCTAGTTGTTTTAATTTTCCTTCTCCCAAGATCTATTCTTTTTGGAATATTTTTTTTATAAAATATAAAAAACATGAAAATTTAAATATCTTAATATTAAAATAAATAGTATTAACATCTCTGAGATTGGATGTTTTTGTGATTCATCATATAATGATTAAGATATTTCCGAAAACCATATGAAGGATTATTGGTCGAGGCCTTTCGAACTCTAATCTAGGTTCATCAACAAGATCAACAGATTGCTAAAATATATCTTAGAGATGCAACTTTCAGTGTCCAAAGGTCAGGTTGGATACTTACAGTTGCATTTCTGAAATATATTTTAGCAATCTGTTCATCTTGCTCCTCAGCTAGGTTCTCATGATAAATTTAGATTGAGATTGTCGACTAATAATCTTTCATGTGATTTTCGAAAAAATCTTAATCATAATATCAACATTTGTGATTTAAAAAAATATATATAAGATACTACTTTTACTACTTTAATTTACTATTTTTCCATTTTATTTTTTTCCCTTTTATTTATAAATAAAAGATAATATAATTTTCAATAAATAATATCAATAATATGAAAAGAAAAACTAAACGAAACACGTTATTTTACCATTAAGAGGCACAACTTACAAGCACAACACACATGATCATTCAAAACCACATGATCTCAATTTTTATTGACTTGTCTTTATAATAGTTTTCTAAGTGTGTTGATGTTGGCCTTGGATTCTGACAGTTTTTATTTCAGTGTTCTGCTAACTGCAATCCAGCAAAGACATGAGATATGTGTCGCCTGCCTGTCGTGCTCTTTAGGCTATTTCAGCATACTGCCCGACTTATTTTGCCACAGTTATCAAATTTGGCTTTTGTTAACATAGGATTCATTATCATCTATGACATGCCAACAACCTCCCTCTGACATTAATTTAACCCGCGACCCGTGATTTCATCCAGAAAAAGGTACCTGAATGCCACTACTTTTTCCGCTCATTTGTTTAGTTTAGAGGCACCCATACTCGTGCATGTAGTCTAAACAGACTGTGTTTTGCCCGGAAAATTATACTCATTCATATAGTCTAAACATACTGTATTTTGCCCCGTTTTTTCCCCTGAAAATGATAGAAATTCTTGAAAGATTTTTATAAAATTAATACAGATTTTTGTAAATTTTGTGATTGTTTTCCAGAAAATTATAGAAATTTTGTAAGATTTTTATAAAATTTGTATGGATTTTTGTAAATCTAGTTTACTTTGTTAAAAGTCAAGATTTTGAGTGTTCCATAAGTTTTAAGGGTGTGGAATCCATTTCCACCATTAAAACCATAATTCAAACACTACTAATGCTAGATTTTTTGAATTTTTTTACCACTTTTAACAGTCCAAACATTTCCTCCATATTTATATCCTTGTTCATTAATATAACCTACATATTTTCCAGAAATACTAAACAAATTTGTGGTTATCTCAAACATTATGTTCACCATGACGCCAAGTTCCAACACTCACGCTTCTCCACAACACTTGATCTTGGTAGAGGAAATGACATCAACTATAGTGATTGAAAAAACTCTTTGCACCATGAGATTTCATTTTATATAGAGTTTTGACTCTATCAATTGCCATTCTACAAACTCCACTCACGCTTCTCCACAACACTTGATCTTGGTAGAGGAAATGACATCAACTATAGTGATTGAAAAAACTCTTTGCACCATGAGATTTCATTTTATATAGAGTTTTGACTCTATCAATTGCCATTCTACAAACTCCATTTAGCTCAAATTGCTAAAAGCGTTTTATGGGAAAAAGGGAAATAGGTGGTTTAAGTTTCAACAAGTTTATTGATGGTTTACATAGTTGTGCTTTTGAAGAATGGTTAGTCTATAAAATAAGTTTTGTGGGCACTTTAGTCTTTACCTGTTTTAGTCTCACAAGGTGTGCATGGTTACAAGGTGTCTTTTGGACACATCAAGTTCGCTCAAGTGTGTGGCATTGATATGTTTTGTAGTTGTCTAGAGTAATATAATGTTACTTCACCTAGATTAAGCGTCACAACAAGTCTACTTATATAAGTTCTATACCATAGTTGGACATTGGATAAACCAACGTTTCTTGTGTGTTTCGTGACATGGACTAACCACCTCTTGTGGATCCTTGTTTCTAGTGATGTGATCATTGATTAACATTGCATGTTTTGGTCTAACGACAATCATGATTCCTTACGAGTGGTATCAAAGTAGGTCACAAGTTTAATAAACACCCAACTCCTACTAGGGGGAGGTTGTTGGACACTGCATAAACCAACACTTCCTATGTGTTTCACGACCTAGACTAGCCACCTCTTGTGGATCCTTATCTATGGTGATGCGACCTTTGACTAAAACTTTTGGATTTTTTCTATGTGTTTCACGACCTAGACTAGCCACCTCTTGTGGATCCTTATCTATGGTGATGCAACCTTTGACTAAAACTTGTGGATTTTGATCTAATGACAATTGTGATTCCCAAGAATAGTTATTTAATGGAATCTCATAACACTTCAATATAGTGCAAGTAAAATTTATTGTCACAATACTTCAACTAAACAATCTTACACAACATATATAAAGACTTCACATTAACTTCATTACCATCACAATGCACACATTTATGGAACAACCCTCTCAACTTCTTTTATTAACCAATGTAAAAATATTTACATAAGGATCCTGAGACAAAGGCTAGCCCTGTGTAGAATAAACAAGGCTAGAACAAAAATATTACACTTGCTAAGCTTCGCCACCCAATCTGATCAGGGCGTCTCCACCCTATCATGACAACCCATCAGTTCAACACTTGCTTTGCTTGATTCGTCTATGCTGGTGTAGACCTCACCGAATTCACTTCCTCGTCTTAGTTCTATTCTCCTTTCCCATCTTGTTCTTGTATTGTTGCAATACTTCACTACCTCTTGTGCTAGTACCTCTTCTTGTTCTCTGTTTGTTCCATCCTCCATTCAATTGGAACTTGTTTCTTACTTATATGTGATGTGATGCATCTCCTCTATGGTTGCATCCCCTCACACTTCGATTGGGTTAGATCCTCCCTTATGCAGTTCACCCAGATCATGCCAATAAAATTTTAAGGATGGAAAATTATCTTACAATTTATAAACCTTTGTGAATCTTACTAATCAGTAATACAAAAATTATAAACAATTTGATGAAATTTTTGTAAAATATTCAAATTTCCAATGCTTTTTTATAGTCTCTGTAATTTTTTGTGATTTTTAAGGCAAACAATTTTATACTAAAATTTCGACGAATCATTTTTAGAAAAAATGGAATTTTACAAATCTTATTTTTGAAAAAAACATGGAAAATTAGCCCAACTGCGAACATTAGCCCCTAAAATTTTCCATGTGGCTCGCTCCACTTATGTTGGGTTTTAGCCACGCACTCCCTCAGTTCATTCACAACGATATGCTATTCAGGTGCTCAATCATTCCACCATTCCTCACTCAATACAACTTTCTTTCATGCCGACTCATTCCACTCCATTATTTGGGGACACTTGGTTGTGTCAATCCCTTGTGGAAAATTATGCCACCAAGATCTTTTGAGATCTTAGACATGAAACCCTATTGATGTCCAAAAATGACCTCATCCAAATTTGGGAGACCACCCAGTGATAACCCCAAATCAAACTCTTTTCTATTTGGGTTGATGCTTTCGACTGGTTTTGAATTGGGTCCGGTTACCCAAAAAAAAAATTGCTCCAATAGATAGAGACTTGAAAGATATGAAAAATACAACGAAAGGGCAGGTGTGGATTGATAAATAATAAATAGAAATCTAAACTAAAATTATATAATAAATACTAACTAACTCGTGTGTTGATATGTGTATGTGAAAAAGAAAGGTAACATATACTTGGAAATATAGATTTATAAGGTATATCATTAATCAAAACAATCTCAAGATAAAGTAATCCAATTGAATAGTTAATTTAATTAATTTTGAAAAACATTCACATACAATTTAATTCCTCTTATGCTTATAATAAAGTAATAGAAATATATCAAAAATGACAATATCTTAATCAATCACTCATAGGAATAAGAAATAAAGGATAAGATGAGATTCCAATTATAAATGGAAAGAAAACAATGTTAATAAAATTATAGATTTTTATTTATTCCTCATAGATATGGAATCAACAAGTGGTTCAAATCTTATATTAAAGAAATGGCAGAGTACAAAAGTGTAACAAAGATTTTCTTGTGAAATTTCTGAAACTGTAAGCCTGAGCTCTAGAGTCCTTTAAATAGTTTTTCGAAAAAAAAAGGTGGTAGTTACAAGTCTGATATTCTCTCAACTAAAGGAAAACAAATTGGAATAAAATAGATATTACTTACAATTTAAAATAATATGTTTAACTTGGGAGAACAACTACAAACAGGGAGTTAGTAGGAAATTTTCAATGTCGATAAACTTCTAGAAGAGGTGCGAGCTCGGGGAGAGAAGAGGCCTTATGTTCATTTGAAAATTGAATACTTGAGCTTGCAAAGATGGTAGTAGTTGAGTTTCTTGTTCGATAATAACCTTGGTTACTTTTTTTTTTCTGGATAAAGACTAAATCTATTAAAGAAGGAAAAAATATAATACAATCAAGCCTGTAACAGGCAGAGCTGAGAGATAGGGGAACCAGAGGTGAAGGGGACTCAACCTCGTTCCAAAGAGAGACACGAGAATGGGCCTAGATAGCAAGGATTACATCTGAAAAAACTGAGCAGAGAAGCTACCCCGAAGGGTTATTTTCTACATATCGACATTTTTTGCCTTTTTTCTTGCTCACTTTTATCCACCCAGTGGAGCTTGGCTGACTCGTAACAAGTTGTAGATTACTCTGTTCTGACGGCTGAGCATCCTTCTCAAGAGTCTGAAGATGAAGAGAGATGAGAGCGCTTCTGGGAGATCTAAGAGTTAGAGGGAACCTCCAGAACTGCTGAGGGATCGTCCCTCGGAATTTCCTCACTCTGCATATCAGCTTCAATGTCCTCATCAACCTGCTCATCTGCATCAGAATCGTCCTCCTCCGAGCTCGAGAAGTCTAAGTCGCCCAACGGACGAGGAGGCTCAAATGGATTCCATCTTTTGGATTTGGGCTTACGGTTCAGATTCTTCTTTTTATCTTTAAACTGCGAACATGTACTCTGGAGGTGCCCTGTTTGATGACAGTGGTGGCAGAGGAAGGCTGTATTCTCGTAATCCAGTGACTGAGTCCAGTGGAAATCTCCAAACTTGAGGTTAATCTGATCCGGAAGTCCTTTGCTGATATCTATTTCTGCACACAGTCTGCCGTAAGTGAAGAGACCATTGTCCCTTCTTGAGGTATCTGTAGCCAGGTATCATCCTAAGGTATTTCCAATGTCTAGGAAGACAGAGAAATCCCAGAAATGTGCTGGAAGATTCGGGAGCCTGACCCAAATGGGAAGCTTGGAGATCACTGCTGTAGAAGGGTCAAAATCAGGAAATCAGGGGGTAAGAAAAAGCCCAGCCGAACCCCAGAACCAAGGGCCTCCCGTTAAGGCTTTCTGGTAGTCTTCGCTTGAATCAAAAACCACCAGGAAGAAACCTTTTGAACATAGGAAGATTTTGCATTTTGTAGTCCAAGAGGAATGGACCCATTGATAAAGATCTGCTGTGCGAGGCCATAGCCCATTAAATCTGCATATGAGTCCCGATTCTGCAAAAGTCTGATACCGGTTTTCAACCCTAGGATTGGAGAAGCTAATGGAGGGAATTTCCTCTGCTTTGTCAACCAGAAACGGCTTTGGAACGCCGTTTAGCTGTGCTGCCTTAGAAGAAGCCTGAGGTTGGGCAACGTTTTTGCGTGCTGCGTCTTTGTACGAGAAAGGTGGGGCAGAGGAGGTTTGCCCTGAGGAGCCACCTCTTAAACGGAAAGAAGCCCTAATGGAGGCGTCCTTTTGAATGCTGTAAAAGGAGAGAGAGAGGGGTAGCATAAGTTGCTTACCCTTATAAAGAAGTCTAAGGAAAGAGGAGGGGATCCCCAGCCTGCATTCCAGTTTTTGAAGAAGATCCTGCACAAGATCTGCTGCATGCACCCATAACAATGTCGTTTTACCTGAAAGATTGACTTGGATCTGAAATGCAGGGGATTCTTCAGGCAGATCTGGCTGGTTCAAGAGAGAGAGCTGCTTCAGAGATGAGCTTGATTGACCCTGCCGCCTGAAGATGGCTTGCCCATTGATCTGGGTTTTGTTGAGGATCCAAGATCTGCTGGGCTTCTGATCTGATGGTTTGATTACAGATCTAAGCCACTGACTACCATCCAAGGTCAAGACGCCCGATTCAGAACTGAGCCTTGACCCTGCAGACACAACTTGGAATAAAATTGGTGAAAAAGAAGCCTAAGGACTGGTCGCTATTGATCTTGCCGCAGGGTCGAAAACTTGACAGCGGATCTTGGGTATTCGATGAATGCAGATCTGTAATAACTGCAGATCTGTGACCCCATTGAGCAGATCTGTGACATTGAATCCCTTTGCTTGGATGCCGCTGAAAACCTTCCTCAGTAAATGCTCCCCTTCCCTTACACGTACAGTGTTTCGAGCGCCAGGATGGAGTGTGAAGCCTTCAATATCTTCTGCGCTGAAGCTGATGGCATCTTCATTTTTCGAAACTACGAACTTCGCTGGCGAGGAGACCCTGAAACAACAGAAATCTTTGAATCCCATTGCGCTTATTATGTTGCTCGCTGATTGCCCGAATATAACCTTGGTTACTTGAAGTTAACCATGTGGCTTAATTATAAATTCCCAGGTCAATTCAAAATCTACCTTTGACAACTACACAATATTTTTGCTAAACTCTGTCTGATTATTTTCCAATTCTCTTTTAATATATCTGCCTCTCAAAGAATGTCCCCTTCATTACTTGATAAAAACAATTCTTCCTTGAGTGATTGGGTGATAGACTGAATAATTGAATTAGAAATCCTTTCAACATCATTCACCAATATTCTAACCAAGTGTATCTTATCCTTCCAAGTGTGAAGTGTTGTAGACTTTTGCATTTCAATAATTATGGGCAAGTTTGGATAAAATGTTTTAGGGTCTTATTTCGATTACAAAATCTCATTTAATTTACTCTCATTTTCATCATATTGGCTTTCAAGATCAATAACTTCATCAATAAAACAATTAACCAACTTTCCTTGAGCTTGTATCATGCTTAACTTATTGTAGAGGAGTCATTGTTGGTGTTGAAGTTGTTGATATAATTCATTAATTTCGTTTTTGAATTTGACAACGTCTAAAGCATCTACTTGGTTTTTCTTAATCTTCTCTTGTAGCTCATTTACCCTGTCATTTTATGCTTAATCTCAAACTCATATTGACCTGTAACCAAGGTTATCTATAACTGCAATTATGCTTGGAACTGTGAAAATTCTTGTTCCAGCTCTTGAATTTTTTGATATTTTTCGTTAATAAACTCTTTAACTTGGGATGTTTTATCTATAGTTGCAGAATAATAAACTCTTGCATACTGAATTAATTCCTCCATCTCTTCGTCATGAGTCTCTGGTGTTCCTTTCCAAACTACTTCTAGTTAGGGTGGCTACAAAGCAGTGCTTGTTGTTAGGACCTATGTATCAAAAACCTTCCTTTTCCTCCTACTCTTCTTCAGAATTTCCTTATGCTAAGGACCGTAAAATACCTCTATTGGAGGAATTTCCTCAACACTCAACTGAATTACAGTGGTAGGAGATGTTGGAATTGTCTCCAAACTAGGTCGACAGCTAATAGTTGTTTTAGAAATGACACCTAGTTGTGTAAGAGAAGTCTTTGAAGAATTAGGAGATACCTCCATTGACTATTGTCCAACAATTTTGGAATAATTTGTTTCAAGCCATGTTTCTTCTTTCCTAGGTTAAATTAACATTAAAGTAATTTCTAAAAAATTTTGCCAATCTTTGATGATATCATTAACCAATGGATTCTCCAAAATAGTTGGTTCTCGGGAATCGACATAAGAAACTTGAATAAGAGTGGTAATATGAGAGAGATCTGTTGTGAACTAGAATTGGAAACATTTTATGATATACCATCTCCATTTGGTAGCTTAAGAAAGTGTAAAGGTAATGTGGACCTTCTGGTGTCCCTAAAGATTAATAAATGTTGATAGTTGTCTCACAACAACTGATGTTTGGTTCCTATACTACTAGTGTAGCCCCTTATTCTTATTATTGAAACTCCCTTATTATATTGTTGTTCCCATGTAGTCCCCATATTTTTATGATTGTGCCCCATAGAAGCCACCTATTATTATTGTTGTCCCCTTACAATATTATTGTTATGTAGGCTCTCATTATATTGTGACCCCTAAGACTCCTATATATAGAAAGGTGGTCTTTCCATTTATATCATCCAGGAATTTCTCATTTCTGCAATGTAAAGGAGTTTCCCCCCCTCAAAGAGGCTAATTTTTAAGTCATTGATCTATTTCTCCTTCTATTTTTTGAGCTGGCTGCATAACATTTGGTATTAGAGCTTTGGATTTTAGGTTTCGCTGCTTCAAAGGGACACCATGGCATTTTTGCTCTAAATATTTTCTATGAAGCTTAAGAAGCGGAAATTAAAAACTAGTGGAGTCACAATGTTGGTGAAACTCCTATAGGAATTTCATATCTTATATCACTGCCTTTTTGGAGATAAGATCCGAAGAAGGTAGGGTTTTTGCAAGCTCTAGAATTCCATCTCAAACAGGCAACCTTGGGAAATTTTTCATAACTTTCTCTCTAAGAATCACATTCAAATATAGTAAAATGTGACAAAAAGAGAACAACATTTAGTTTTTTGGGTATCGTTTTCAGGGTTGAACGCCAAAATAGCAACACGTGGCACTTCGTACAAGTTCGCTCTACTGAACCAATCTATAATTAGGTCATCGTGGGATATTGGGCATAACTCTTTCTTGTAGAATCCAACCTTGATCAGACTAGCGGGCTTGGAAAGAATTCTCATAGGGATACGACAAGATGAAATTTAAGATCTTGGATATTGGAAATTTAAGATATACAATAGATTCAATATTGAGCTCCTACAAAGCAAGAAAACAATGTGTATTTTTTAAAATTTGCATAAGTTTTTTTTGAAAAATTAGTTTGAAGTGATTCAAAGGGAATAGTGAAGCATAAATATCATTAATTGATGAACTGAAGAAAGAAAATAGAAACATTTAGTAAGAAGCAGGAAAGATCTACTATGACACATGAAGAAGAGGAATCAATGCAACATGATATATCAAAATTGAGAGACCAAGTGCAACAAATTTTTCTCTTGCAAAAGGTAACAAAAAATGAATTGGAAGCAATGATGAATGTCAAGATAGAAGGGTTGAAGGAAGGTTTGGCAAAGTTGCTAGAAGAAAGGCATCCCAGTGGTGACAGGGCAATCCATGAAAATCATGATGAAGACAAAAGGAGTATCAATTACGATTTTAGAGACTCCAATGTGGGGTTTAAGAACAACCACATTTCAAAGAGAGATATGAGGAATTTAGGTGGTAAGGATTCGATAACTTTGGTACTACAGATGGAGCAATATTTTGATCTACATGATGTGCAACCCTCACAAAAGGTACACATTGCATATTTATATTTAGAACCCAATTAGTTTATATGGTATAGATGGATTTGTTATCATAGAACACTTGTCACCTAGACAATTTTTACAGAGGAAATGATGGAACATTACGAGGATACAAAGATAAACACCTTCTTTAGCCAATTGATAAACCTCAAACGAAAGGGGCCAATGGTGGAGACATTGAGGACTTCCAAAACCTAGATATAATGGCAAATGATATTCCAAAGGAGCATATGATTTATGCTTTCATAGGGACTTTAAACGATAACATCCAACATGAGATTTTCCTTTGGGAACCTGATTCATTGGATAAGGAATTTAGGTTGGCAAGAAAAATTGAAAGAAAAATTATGACAACAATGAAACCTATCACTCAAAAATATAAATATGGAAGTGGTATTTCTCCTAGCCTTCCACAAACTACAAGGTTGGCACCACAACAATTGGAAGAAAAAAGAGCAAAAGGGTTTTGTAACAGCTTTGATAGGAAATACACTAAAGGTCATAAGTGTGCTAAGAATAAATTAATTTACATAGATTGGGAAGAGGAGGAAGAAAAGGCACAAGAAACACCAAAAGAAGAGGATATGCACCAGGAACCAACCCAAAGAAAGAATAAATGAATCCAACCATATATTGTAGTGCATTGAAAGGAATTACGACTCCTCAAACTCTCAATATAGAAGGGCATATCAAGAAGAAACAGGTAATAATGTTGATTGATTTAGATAATACCCATAATTTTATTCATTGTATGATATCCAAGGAATTGAATTTCTTCCTATATCCAGCACCAGACTGTCAAGTGATGGTTGTAAATGGAGGAACCATAAATTTCACTAGAAAGTGCCATAATATCAAGCTATCCTTGGGATAATATGTATTGAATAGTCTGATCTTTCCATTCCAATGGGTGGTGTCGATTTTGTACTAAGAGTCCAATGGTTACAATCTTTAGGTACGATAACTTACAATTTTCAAGAAAGTTTCTTGAATTTTTTTGTGGAAGGAAAGAAAGTTGAATTAAGGGTATCACAGGGAACCAAGAAATATAATCAGATCTAATGGAATTTAAAAACTTCCAAAGAAAGAACAATGGGGCGTAATTCCACAATTATGTTCACTAGAGGTTCAAACAACAAACACATCTATTTCTCTAGATATCCAAAATCTTCGACAATCATTCTAAGGTTCAAGTAGTGGAAGATCGCATCAAGCATCAATAATAAGTTCTACAACTCTTAAAGAATAACCTCACTTTAGCACAAAATCGAATGAAGCAACAAGCAGATCAACATTGTAGAGAAAGAATTTTTGATGTGGGCGACAAACAAATTTCCCTCAAGCAAACTAAGAAGGATAATAAGTTATCACCAAAGTACTATGGTCCTTACAAGGTATTGCAAAATATTGGTACTATGGCATACAAATTGGAGCTTCTTGCATCTTCCCAAGTGCACCTAGTTCGCCATGTTTCATGCTTAAATAAGGTTATAGGTGGCAAGCTCCTAGTTCAAACAATATTTTTAGAACTTGATGAGGAAGGAAAAATCATTTTGGAACCTGAAGCAGTCATGGAAACGAGAACCTGACATATATGAAATCGATCAATTTCATAGTATCTCATCAAGCGGAAGAACCTGCCCACGAAATATTCTATGTGGGAGGATGCAAATTTTATAGAGAAGCATCCAAAACTACTCAAGCATTGAGGAAAACACTTTTTTGAAGGAGAGGGGCATGTTAGGTCCCTATACTACTAGTTTAGCTGCTTATTGTTTTTAGTGCAACCCCCTTATTGTATTGTTGTGCCCATATAGCCCCCATATTTTTATTATTGTGCCCCATAGAAGACCACTATTATTATTGTTGTGCCCTTACAATATTATTGTTATGTAGGCTATGATAATATTTTGACCCCTGAGAATCCTATATATAGAAATGAGGTCTTGTCATTTGTATCATCCAAGAATTGCTCATTTGTGTAATGTAAAGGAGGTTTGCCCCTCAAAGAGTCTAATTTTTAAGTCGCTGATCTATTTGTTCTTCTATTTTGTGAGTTGGTTGCATAACCACTTCTTGGCCTTATTACAAATAGATAAATAATAAAGAGACCCACAAAATAGCTCATCATAATGATTGGATTCATGAACATATTTCTTGATATTTGCATTAGTATCTAAATCCTCAACCACCTTGGAAGGATCATGTGGCTTTGCAGGAATGGTAGCTAGCTTCAATTCATATAAAGTTTGGAGTTCCTTTCTAACATGACTATAATTTTGAAGGGTAAACAAACCAATCTACAAAGGGAATTGGGGCCAGATCTTCTTGGAATATCTGTTTAATTCAAGGGTTATCCTTCTTCGAATTGTTTATTAAGAAAATTTTCTATGTAAAATCATCTCTGGAATGTAAAGGGGAAAAACATGCGGTTTACGATTGCTTCACCAAAGCCTAATATATATTGTGACCCCTGAGACACCTATATATAGAAATGATGTCTTGTCATTTGTATAATTCAATAATTGTTCATTTGTATAATCTAAAGGAGTTCTCCCCCTCAAAGAGGCTAATTTTTAATTCATTGATCTATTTCTCCTTCTATTTTGTGGGTTGGTTGCATAACATTTGGTATCAGATCTTTGTATGCTAGGGTTTTGCTACTTCAAATAGGAGACCATGGGATTTTCACTCTAAAAATTTTCCTATGAAGTGTAAGAAGGGGAAATTTAAACCCAACGGAGCCAAAATCTTGGTAAAAATCCTGTATTAATTTCAGATCTTGTATCTTTGTATTTTCAGAGATATGATCCAGTGAAGGTAGGGTTGTTGCAATCTCTAGAATTGCATCTGAAATAGGTGACCTTGGGAAAATCATCATAGTTTTCTCTTTGAGCATATTATTCAAATATCGTAAAATGTGACAGAAAGAGGATGGACTACAGATTTTTGGGTATCATTTTAAGGGATGAACATCGAAACAATGACACGTGGGACTTCGTACAAATTCTCTCTACTGAACACGTCTATAATTAGGTCATCGTGGGAGATTGGGCATAAATATTTCTTGGAGAATCCAATCTTGATCAGACTTATGGTGTTGGCAATAATACTCAGAGGTATACCATAGGACAAAATTTCAGAACTTGGAGATCAGAAATTTAAGATATACAACAAATTCAATATAGATCTCCAACAAAGCAAGACAAAGGTGTATTTTTTTTTTTTTAATTTGCATAAGTTTTGTTTGAAAAATTAGTTTGAATTGATTCAAAGGGAATAGTGAAGCACAAATCTCATTAATTCATGAACCAAAGAAAGAAAATAGAAACACTTAGTAAGAAACCTCTTACCTGAAAGATCTACTATGATGCATGAAGAAGAGGAAGAAATGCAACATGATATATCAAAATTATGAGACCAAGTGCAACAAATTTTGCTCTTGCAAAAAGTAACAAAAATGAATTGGAAGCCATGATGAATGTTAAGATAGATGGTATAAAAAGGGACATGGAATTTTTGAATTATGGTTTAAAATAAAACATGGAAGCAATGATGAATGCCAAGATAGAAGGGTTGAAGGAAGGTTTGGCAAAGTTGCTAGAAGAAAGGCATCCAAGTGGTGACAGGGCAATCTGTGAAAATCATGATGGAGAAAAAAGGAGTATCAATTACAATTTTAGAGACTCCAATGCGGGGTTTAAGAACCACCACATTTCAAAGATAGATATGATGGATTTTGATGGTAAGGATTCGATAACTTGGATACAACATATGGAACAATATTTTGATCTACATGATGTGAAACCCTCACAAAAGGTACATATTGCATGTTTATATTTAGAACCAAATCAATTTGTATGTTATAGATGGCTTTTTTATCGTAAATCACTTGTCACATGATCAATTTTTGCAGAGTAAATGACAGAAAATTATGATGATACAAAGAGAAGCACATTCTTTAGCCAATTGATAAATCTCAAACAAAAGGGGTCAATGGTGGAGAACATTGAGGACTTCCAAAACTTGAATATAAGGGTAAATGATATTCCAAAGGAGCATAGGATTTATGTCTTCATGGGGACTTTAAAAGATAACATCCAACATGAGGTTTGCCTTTGGGAACCTGATTCATTAGAGAAGGCATTCAGGTTGGCAAGAAAAATTGAAAGAAAAATTATGACAAGAATGAATCCTATCACTCACAACTATAAGTATGCAAGTGTTGTTGCTCCTAGCCTTCCACAACCTACAAGGTTGACACCACAAAAATTGGAAGAGAAAAGAGCAAAAGGTCTTTGTTACAGTTGTGATAGTAAATACACTAAAGTTCATAAGTGTGCCAAGAAGAAATTAATTTACATAGATTGGGAAGACGAGGAAGAAAAGGCACAAGAAACGTCAAAAGAAGAGAATATACAGCAGGAACCAACCCCGAGAAAGAAGAAATGAATATGACCATATCTTGTAATGCATTGAAAGAAATTACCACTCCTCAAACTCTTAAGATATAAGGGCATATCAAGAAAAAAAAGGTAATAGTGTTGATTGATTCAAGTAGTGCCCATAATTTTATTCGTTGTATAATAGCTGAGGAATTGAATCTCTTCCCATATCTAGCACTAGACTATCAAGCGATGGTTGCAAATGGAGGAACCATAAGTTTCTATGGAAAGTGCCATAATATCAAGCTATCCATGGGAGAGTATGTATTGAATAGTTCAGTGCTTTCCATTCCAATGGGCGGTGTTGATGTTGTAGTAAGAGTCCAATGATTACAATATTTCGGTACGATAGATTTCAATTTTCAAAAACTTTTCTTGATTTTTTTTTTGGGAAGGAAAGAAAGTTGAATTAAGGGGTATCACAGGGAAACCAGGAATGATAATCAGCTCTAATGGCATGAAAAAACTTCTGAATAAAGAATAATGGGGCGTAATTTCATAATTATGTCCACTAGAGGTTCAAACAACAAAATCATCTATTTATCCAGATCTCCAAAAAGTCTCGGTCAATCATTCTAAGGTTCAAGCAGTGGAAGATAACATCAAGCATCAACAACAAGTTCTCCAACCCTTAAAGGATAACCTCACTTTGGCACAAAATAGAATGAAACAACTAGAACATCAACAACGTATTGAAAGAAGTTTTGATGTGGGCAACTAGGTATTTTTACGTGCTACAACTATACACACAAATGTCCCTCAAGCAAGCTAATAAGGATAAAAAATTATCACCAAAGTACTATGGTGCTTACAAGGTATTGCAAAAGATTGGTACTATGGCATACAAATTGGAGTTTCCTGTATCTTCCTGAGTGCACCCATTTCTCCATGTTTCATGCTTAAAAAAGGTTATAGGTGACAAGCTCCTAGTTCAAACAATATTGTCGGAACTTGACGAGGAAGGAAAAATTATATTAGAACTTGAAGCAGACATGGAAACAAGAACCCCACAGCTACTAAATCAATCAATTTCATAGTATCTCATCAAGTGGAAGAAATTATCTAGTGAAGATTCTACATGGGAGGATGATAATTTTATAATGTATCCAGAATTACTCAAGCATTGAGGACAACATGTTTTTGAAGGAGAGGGGCATGTTAGGTCCCTATACTACTAGTGTAACCCCTTATTGTTTTTAGTGCAACCCTCTTATTGTATTGTTGTGCCCATGTAGTACCCATATTACTATTATTGTGCCCCATAGAAGCCCATTATTATTATTGTTGTGCCCTTACAATATTATTGTTATGTAGGCTCTGATCATATTGTGACACCTGAGACTACTATATATAGAAAGGAGGTCTTCTCATTTGTATCATCCAATAATTGTTCATATGTGTAGCGTAAATTAGGTTTCCCCCTCAAAGAGGCTAATTTTGAAGTTGTCGATCTATTTATTCTTATATTTTGTGAGTTGGTTGCATAACCGCTGCTTAACCTTATTACAGATAGATAAATAATAAAGAACTCCACAAAATATCTCATCATAATGATTGGATTCATGAACATATTTCTTCATATTTGCATTAGTAGCTAAATCCTCAACCACCTTCGAAGGATCATGTGGTTTTGTAGGAATGGTAGCTAGCTTCAATTCATATAAAGGTTGGAGTTCCTTTCTAACATGACTATAATTTTGAAGGGTAAACAAACCAATCTACAAAGGGAATTGGGGCCAAATCTTCTTGGAATATCTCTTTAATTCAAGGGTTATCCTTCTTCCAATTGTTTATTAGGAAGCTTCTCTAGGTAAAATCTTGTCTAGAATGTAAAGGGTCAAAACATGTGGTTACCATTGCTTCCCCAAAGGATAATATATATGTAAAAAGTTCTTCCACGAACCAGTCCCCAATTCTCGATATATAATCCATAGTATATGAAGACATTCTAGGAAGGTTTGAATTGAATATGGCTTGGTAAATGGGAATCATGACGAGATGACAAATGTGTTAAAAGTGATTAAAATAATTCTCCTACCACAATATTCTATGGTAAATGTGAATGGGAAGAGGGTTAGAAAGTGTCCATTTCCAATCCATAGATGGAAATTATAAAGAGAAATTGATGGCATCCATTATATAGGTAGACATATAAAAAGGAGGGTTATGAGTGACTGTTTGATTGGAGAAAAAATGAAGAATATGCTTGGTTAAATTATCAAATAAAATTTGGGCCCAATTAAAGTAAAATCTATTAGCAACCCTATGGATGAGAGGGACCTAGTCCTTGGGGAACTAGGATATGTTTTGATACGAAACCAACCTACATAACATAGTTGGGACATTAAAAAAATGAGGACTTAAGGATTGAATGGAATATAGATCAGACGAATCATCCTTATTCTTGTTAGGGTTTCTTATCATATTCTTAATTAAACTAGGGAGCACTTTTTCCTTGCTTTAATATTCCTCTTTCATGAATATATCAAGAAACTAAGAATTATGCACTAAATTTGGTTAAGGTAAATGCTACATCCCCTATATATGATGAGGCTTGAATTAACCAACCATTGTTCCCAGTGAGGTGAAAAATTGCATGTATCAGATGTCTAATTTATCTACCACTTAAAGAATCATATGTGTGTAGGGGAGAATCGTCTGGTGCATGGAACTTTTGTGTAAGAGGAATTTGGTAGTGTCTTAGTTTGTTGCCTTGGATGTTTTATTGCCACCCCATTGAATGGTAGCTACTTTTGACTTTTAATAATATTCTGCTTTTAGTTCTTCTTCAAGAAACTCATACATGACATTCCATGATGAAACATTCGAATCTCTTCTACATACAATGTCTAAAACAAGGAAAGGATCTAGAAACTTTTCATCGATCGTCTCCTAGAATGGCCCGATTTGTTGTTGCACAGGTGTTTTCTTCTTCATATTCACCATCTCAACAATTTATACATAGTTCTAGAGACATTCTTCTATTAACAAAGGAAACAAGGGTTAAAGCACTATTTGGTGAATTATTATTGCAAAACGTATGAATTAAGTAAAACCTTAGGCAGTCGTAGAACTTAAATTTCTTGCATGGAGGAGAAATTAATCTAAATTTGGTAAGTACAAAGAATTTTTTGTGGGAGTGCATTTCAATTTGCCATGTTGCAATGACATATGCTCATACATGATATGTGGCCTGTTCTAATTTGAAGGGAAAATGAGTTGGTGGATGTCATGTTTGCTTACATCTTCCTATTGGCTAAAGCCTAGAATGAATAAAGGAAGCATGCTTGTGGGATTGCCGAGATGACTAGACTATAGAGTGATGTGGAGAGCGAATAAACATGTTCAAATGGGAATTTATATTGACGTTGTGTGGATGAGTTGAGCCATCCCAGAAGAGGAAGCTCAAAAAGAGTGAAGGGTAAGTGCATTGCAAAGGAAAGGGATGACATGGAACAGGAGTATGTGGATAGGGAAGATTAAATGCTAAATAGTAAAGCTAAGTAGAAAGCATGAGTGGGGTATAAAAACTTAAATATGAAGATGAGATATCCTAGTGTGAGATGTCCTAGTTTTTTGATATGGGAAGACATATGTTACCTCCTAGGAAAGAGGGACGGGGTGATGTGGAATGGTAATGAATCAAAGAGCATGGAGAGAGATTATTAGGTGAAATCCAAGTGTAAAAGAGGAGCCCTACATACTACATTGTATAACTGCATCACCCCATAGAGGAATCACCAGAAGAATGGGCATGCGGAGTTTGTGGAGGCTCCAGGGAAGGCATGTCAGGAAATGTGTCAAGCAGAGAGAAATGGGCGCAAAAAGTTTAAATATGTGCGAAACTTTAGTTTTATTTGAAATAGTGCTCACTGCAGTGGTTCTGGCCTTAGGCCATTATTTATATATTTTTTAATTATTCAATAATACATGAAATAAAATCAAGACTAAGTATATTAATCAAACTAAAATTAAAGGGTTTTTATGGGTTTTTATAAGAAATGTTAAGACAAATATAAGTCTAGAAATTTAAGGGGTCTGTTTTTTTTATTATTATGGTATAAATAAAAAATGGGGATTGTTGTTTGCCACAGTAATTGGTAACATATTGGGCAAACCAATTATCTTTGTTTATATATTAATGAAGAGAGCAAACTATAAGATTCTATGAGGAGAAAAGCTTATAACTTGAGTAAAATTCATGGCGAAAATTTTATGATCATTAAAACAATAAGAAAAAAAAAATTTACTCATTCCTTTTCATCTTACCTATTTCCAAAATGGAGGGGATGCTATGATATATTTATTTGAATAATAGTCTAGGATTTTGATTTGATTAGTAAGCATAACCTAGTACCACTTTATGCATACTTCCTAATTTGAACTTTTTGTACCCGACATTGCTTCACTGCCAACAAGCATGTTCAGTACCATAGAAAAGTTACCTTAGTATCATGCATGCATTTACGCACTCTCAGTGAGCCTGTTCAGTACCCAAGTGGGTTTGCATACACTTCCCATAGCTTCTTATCCTTATTTTAATAAGTTCCTTTTGATTATTGTATTTCGGATTGCATATTTTGTAATGACATATAAGAAGTTGGTTGATAAGAAATTTATTCAAGTGCAATGCATATAATGGTATTTATTCATTAGTTCATCTATTAATTTTCCATTCTCAATGCATATTAATCATGAAAATGGAAATTGTACTTCAAGAGAAGGGAAGACTTCAAAGTAATCTCCAAAGAATAAAATAATCATAAAATTTGATCATCATGATAGGTAAAGTATAATCTTCAAACTTCTCTGCAATCCCTTAATTGTTAATTCTTTGTTGTTAAAGATGTATAAGAAGGATATAAAAATTGTAGGATGTTGAAAATCATTGTGAACAAAGAAACAACTAGAAAAGTGGATTTACAAATGATTATTTACATATTTACAAAAGGATTGAATTTTCATGAAAAATATTTTTTCAAAATATGTCCATTCATTGAAATATTTTCCTCAACCCCCTCCATCATTTGTAAAAAAAATGTGGATGGACAGATTTTCTTGGAGATTTGAAATGGACCAACCCAAAGTTTATGGAATTTTGTGTTTTGCCTTACCTTCATTTACTTTGTCCTATTTCTAAACCAAGTCACTAACATCAAAATATTTATCACGTACTGAACCGGTATCAAACCATTATTTGATGACCTTTTGGTGGTTGTTATAGGTTCTTTTGACCTTTTCTCTCATTTCCTCTATCTTGAAGATTTGTGCTAGATGTTGTTGTAGGCTGGAGCAACGTTTTTCTTGGGTGGATTGTACTAGGGATAACAAAGGAAATGAAATATTTGGTGGTAAAAATGCTTCGTTCCCATATACTAGGAAATAAGGGGAGGTGCCTATGAATTCCTTGCATGTAATTCTATCATCCCATCAAACATATATGAGAGATTTATGCCAAATTTTTTAGTTGTCATTAATGGTTCTTTTAATTATCCTAAAAATATTTTTATTGCTAGATTCAACTAAGTCATTACCTTTAGGATAATAGTTAGATGAATATTTTAGTTTAAAACCCTTTTGGATAGAAAATTTGGTTAGTGCATTGGAAAAACATCACTGGCATTATCAAAAATTAATTTACTCGGGAGACCAAAGTTAGTGATTATAAATTTATCAATAAAAGAAATCACTTGTTCAGTAGTAAATTTTTAAAAAGGAATGGACTCCACTCATTTGGTAAAGTAATCAGTTGTAGTGAGAATAAATTTATGCTATTTGGTAGAATTTGGAGAAATTGCACCAATTATGTCGAGGTCCCATTGCTCAAAAGGTTGATTAATGATGTTAGGCTGCAAAGGTAATGTGGCTTTCTTATCTCTTCCATCAGAATTCTGGTAGATCTTGCATCTTTGAAGATATGCATGGGAATCCTTGAAAAGCATGAGCTAGAAATATCCTGCATGGAGAATCATATGAGCTATTATGTCACCTTCAAAGTGACCACAAACTAGAGCATCATGTAATTCCTGCAAAAAATTATCAGCTTTAGATTTTTCCAAACACCTTAAATTCATGGAAGTATATTTTTGCCAACAAAACTATATGGATAAGTTGGTATTGATTTTATTTTACTCTCAAACCATATTTTTTCTTGGATTATAAATGTAAGGAGTTTTACCATGAGTCAAAAAATAGATTAGGTCAACATATTACAAATTTGAAGTGTCAGGGATAATGCACATTTGATGTAAATATTATGGTACCTAATCTCTAAGCTATTTTTTGATTTTCAATCTGTAGTTTTTGTGACCAACTTACACAATCCTTGGCCTCGAACAATTCTGTAGCCTCAATTTCCAAATCATATTCTTGAAACACAACAACCTAATGAGCTCTCTTTTTACCATGGTCTTTCTAAACTAATAGATTTCTAACAATATAATAGGGCACAATTACCTTAATGTGTGATTTAATCGGGAAGGGTCCAAATTGCTTAATTTATTTGAATACTGCATATGCCTTCTTTTCAACGTTTGAATATTTTATCTTTGTTCCTTGTAATCCTAGACTATTGAATGTTATAGGTACTTCTGCTTCTTAATTAAATTTCCTGTGTCAGAACAACTGCATAAGATCAATCAGAGGCAAAAGTATATATCATAAATTCAATGTCATAATTTAGTGGGAACAAGGAGGGAGCTTGTATAATTGCTTGTTTGATTGAGTCAAAAGCTTTCTTTTATGCCAAAGTCCATTTCAAAGTTGCATTATTTTTAATCATATTTTCAAAGGCAATGCTATTTGTGCAAAATCAAGAATAAAACACATTACAAAATTAATTTTCCTTAAGAATGATTGCATTGATTTCTTATTATGAGCAAGTGAAATTTCCGATATGGATTTAACTCTATTATGATCTATTATTATTCCATATTTGGAAACAATGAATCTTAAAAAAATTCCTTCTGATAAACCAAAAAGTCACTTCTTAGAATTCAATGAAATACCTTATTTCTTGCAACGTTCCAAAATTTGTTTCAAATCATGAATGAGATCAACTTGTTTCTTGGAACATATAGTAATATCATCACAATAAGAAATAAATTTTTTATTAATTAATCCTTTGAAAGCAATATCTATCACTCTTTGAAATGTTGCTCCAACATTGGTAAGAACAATTGACATATTTTGGTAAGAATATGTTCCCCATTTAGTCCTAAAAGTGGGTTTTAATCTATCATTGGGATGAACAGAGATTTGATTGTATCTTAAAATCCATCAAGAAAAGACATTTATTTTGACCAAATCACAGATTGGAAGATCTGTTCCATGGGAGGCAATGGAATTTTGTCTTTGTTCACAAGCTTTGTTAAGTTTTTTGAAATAAATTTAGATTCTAATATCTCCATTCGTTTTTTGAACCCCTAACTAGAAAAATAATCTTGTCTTCAACAATTTGTTTAGTTAATCTTTAATTTGAGGCTCAAGATTGGGATGGATTTTCCTCAATTTCTGTTGGACAAGATTTCCATTGGGTAACATTAGTATGATATGTTGGATGGTTGAGTTATCATATGTCTTTAGTGTTGGCATTATGTTTCAAGTGTTGTCCTTGATGGCAACTCACTCAGAGGTTGGTACAGGTGATGGAAACTTAATCAGAGGACAGATCTCAGTACAGCAGGACAAGAAAGAGATATACGCAGGTTCATCAAGGAGAATCCGCGTGTACATGCAGGTTGGATTCATTAAAAGCGCGTACATGTGAAAAGTACCTTTGGTTCGTGGCAGTTAGTCCTTGGAAGTTGTGCCTATGGTTTTGGACCATGGTGTCTCGACGGACGTGCTGATCCCTAGTTTCGAAGTTGACGGTATTGGTTTGTTATGGTTTTGGACCATGGTATTGAGCAAGGCCTAAGGCTATATAAGGAGAAGATCATTAGGCAAAGTTTGTGAATTGGGTGTCTGATGAAGTGAGAGGATCGGGTATTGCTGGTTATCTGTTCGGGAAGTTTGGCAAGGGTCGGATCTGACAACGAAGGCATAAGTAATCATTTCTAGATCTGTACACGGGTTGCCTTTGGAGAAAGTGCGTATACATGCGGTTTCGGTACAGTGTAGTAGCGTATGCATGATAAGGTTTGATATCTCAGGTTGCTGCTGATTCTGGTGGTTGTTGCAGAGTTTTGGTCTCTGGTTGGGTTCTGTGTTCTTAATGACAGGGTTTCAGTGATTCAGTATTGGGTTGTTTAATGAATTATGATGCAAGTTTAAGTTGATGATTGTATTGCAGTAATGTTTGTTTTGTACTCTTGGATCCAGTCTGAAAATTGATGAAACGTGGTCCCTGAAGATTGTAGGGTCAGCACGTACGTACTAGTAAATGGATCAGCTAGTACAGGAGCTGAGGGGGTTGTATCTCCCTTCCAGAAGTAGTTGGAAAACGAGAGAGGTTGTAGCCCTCTGCAGGTTGTATCCTGCATACTGGTAAAGGACTGCACCAGTATATTGTAAAAGAAGTTTCTCATTAAAGAAGGAAGAAACGAATTGCAGCAGGTGGTTTTCACCCACATTGGGTTTCCACCTTATATCATGGTGTTCATGTGTGTGGCTCTTGTGTGATGTCCTGTTCTGTTATACTGCACCTGTTTACTGTAAATATGCTTAATAATGTTCTGATGCATTCACTGAAGATTAAGCTAACTGAATTATAAGATCTCTAGGTATATGCTATTTTCGTTAGACATAGTCGCGTGTATACGCTGGTTCACTTAATTGAAGTAGCGTATATGAATCTGAGTATGAAATTGAAAAGTTTTATCTGATCTGATAATACTGATTCACCCCCCCTCTCAGTATTATTTCCAGCAATTGGTATCAGAGCCGGTCCTTCAGAGGAAGCTTGATCGCTTGAAGGAAAAGATCCATCAGAATGGCTAATCCAGAAAGAGAGGCACACATCAGGCCGAAATGGGTGCATTGAAAGGCATGGAGGAGGGATTATCAAGAAAAAGAAAGTAGAGGGTCAAGGGAGGGGAGACAAGAGGTACATGAAGCCTGGGGGAAACCATGTAGAAGGGACATGGGGAAGAGAGATAGCTCTACTAGAGCCATAGAAAATGGGAACCAATAATAATGTCATGGGTAGAAGGTAATGGAATAAACTAGAGAGAAGTGAAGTGGAAATAATAAGGCCAATTAGAGTCATAGACCAATGGCTAAGGTCACAAAGAAGAACTTATGGTATGTGAGCGTAAAGAGAGTAGGGTCGATTAAAAGAAAATATAGAGAGAAGAACATAAGGGAAGGAAGAAGACCAAGGAAGCAAAGAGAGAGTACAGATACAAAAAATATTGCCAAGCCAAGAAAAATCCAGTTAAGATGCATCCAAAGACTTTTACTAGTAGCAATGAGTATATGAACTTTGATTGTCTGGGGCCTTGAGAGTAGGGAGTTTGGACGGTCATCTGACCTGCAAGGGGAAGGAAGGTGCAAAATAAACTGAAGGCTATGGGAAGTATGGAAATTTTCACCTGCACTATAGTGCCACCGAGTGAAAGTAGGAGTGACTTCACTAAAATGGTAGTCTCACAACAAGTGATGTCATTTTTTTCCATGTCGAAGCACAAAGCAGCATAATAGTGGATAATGAAAATTGAAGCTATCAAACATCACCAAAGGTGAAACAAACTAGTTGTGCTTCCCACCATCTATTGCAAAGTTGAGCTTGGCCTGGGAGAAAAATGTGAAAATCCATGGCCAAAATCACTATCAGCGAATACTTTGCATGACAACTAGAGTCCTAGCTAACAGATTGTTTGCAGGAATTACAATTAAGATATGAGTGTGGGGTGCCTAGGGCATTGATTTTTTGAATGATGATTGGCATGCAACTAGATTGAAAAATTCATATTTTCCACGAGGGCATGCTACCACATCCCATGGTCCTTTAGCTAGGAAGGATTAGGGAGTTTTTAATGTATTAAATTCGACATAGAATAGGGATTTTTGGTGACCAGTAGAATTTTGGTGGAAAGTTGTAATTTTGATTTAGTTATTATACTTTAAATTTTAGTTAGAAATGATGTATAAATTTGATGGACATATCAATGTTCATCATCCATTTGAGTTATATAGCTATGCTAATTTTAATTTGTTTCTTTTGTGGGGTAGATTGTATTTCCTTCTAAACAATAAATTACATGATAATACAAAAATTCTTACATCAATATTTCACTAGGTAGACCGGGTTGAAGCCAAAAGTTCACTCTTCGTAGAGAGGTAAAAGAAATTAAAGTACTATGGTAGTTCAAATTTAACATACAAAAACATAAAAACTAGCCTAAATGACCTTGGAAGTGGATATTAGGAACAAAAGACCAATAGAGCAAAGGCATGATATAAAACAAGTAAAAGGATCAAAATACATGGTTGCAACCTAGATGGGATTTTTATTATCACTTGGAATGCCTCCAGGTGGGGTTGGGATACCAAGGTGTTGTTCAATTTTCTCCATCCTTTGGTATATTTCCTTCATATGGTGATGCATATGCTCAAATGAATGGATGACATCCACCCAATTCTCATGCCAATCCAATAAGGTTCTACCAAGGAGGAACTTCATGTGCCAATATAATTCAACTATGTGCATACACTAGTTGAATCATTCACAAGTGTGCTTAGTGTCTAGTACCAAATTTTCCATCTTAGTAAGTACCTATGTTTATAAGATCTAGAGGCTATGAGAGGTTCCTTCCTCCTCATCAAAGGTTGGTTCCTATTGTAAGGGACCTAATGTGAATTTGAAGAAACACAAGGTAGTTTCCTCTAGGCATTAGTGTAATCATGTGTTGCCTCAGTGGGCCTGCTCTTCATAGTAGGTCGATCCCCTATGGACACATGCACGCTGACGAGGCATGGGTGAGGGGTTAGATAGGAGAAGAAATTAGAGGGTCAAGGAAGGGGAGACAAGAGCTATAGAAACATAGGGAGAATCTAAATAGTAGGGACACAAGAAGAAGAGACAATGCAATAAGAGCTAGAGCCAATGGGAACAACCAATAGTGTTCAAGGTAGAAGGTATGGGATTCAGCATGAGGAAGGTACATGAAAAAATACTGAAGGTTGAGGGAAGTATGGAAAATTCCATCTACACTGTAGTTCCATAGAG
>APFE030776616.1:17777-78202 GCA_000404065.3 Pinus taeda
TAACATTTTAAATATAAATTTTTAGGTGAGAATATACCATTTTTTTTAAAGCAGGAAAGAAGTTTTTAAAAACTAAAGTGTATAATTTTTAGAATTAATTATAGTTTTTGGAAGCAACTCTTAATTGATGATGTTTTTCTAGATATATAATTTAAAAAATATATATAATTAATTATAATTAGCAATGGTAAAGCAACAAAATGGCGATTGATGATGATGTTTTTCTAGATATATAATTTAAAAAATATATACAATTAATTATAATTAGCAATGGTAAAGCAACAAAATGGTCATGTTCAAAAATAACAATAGAATAAGGAGAATTTAACTTGTAACTTAATATCTAAGAGTGTTTGACAAGATCACTATCTATCCAAGATCATATGAACTATAATAACCCATTTTAGAAATACATTACAAATACAAATATAAAAATATCAAATATTTTATTTATCCATTATATTAGGGAAGTTAAAAAAAAAAAAAAAAAAAAAAAAAAAAAAAAAAAAAAAAACTATTGAATTGAAATTTATTCAATAAAATTGAATTCCTATTTTAAAATAAGCAAAAAAAAATCATAGAAAATCTAATCATGACCTAATTTCAATATAACAATATTAATCTTCCCCCGATCGGGGTGGTTAACGTGGTAAGAAGGGAAGGTAGTAAAGGGATGGGGAACCACAATTATGAGCCACCTCGCAACAAGGGATTAAGGCAGGTGGAGTGTACGTTAGACAGGTCGGAAATCATTATAAATCACAGCAGGGAGAGCAATCTTAAGCTCAGAGGTGGTGGAGGCGACGACAGATCGGTAATGGGACAAGGACCAGGTCACACAAAGGAAAGTCGTGGAGGAGTGGGCTATTATGGTGAGTGCAGGCGGCAGAGAAAGACGGTGCAGCAACACAAGAATCGTTGACAGGTGAGAGGAAGTGGTTACGGGTGGAGGCATAAGGGCAAGCATGTAAGGAGAGTCCTCGATGTGAGCGGAGGCAGGCAGGAACAGGGTCGACCTCCAGGGTTAAGACAAATACAGTGTAAGCAAATAGAGGACGGTATGAAGCGGAATGTGATGTCTGAAAGTAGGGGAAGAAGACCATCGCGACCTCAAAGCATTAAGCTAGACCACCGGGAGGGAGAGGAACAGAAACGGGCAAACATGGAGGAGATACACGACCTGGAGCGAGACAGTCAGTTGCAGTTAAGGAAAAACGAAAGAGGGAAGGGGAGAATTACAGAAGAAACAGTCTTTGCAAAGGTGGAGATAAGGGATAAGAAAATTGAAGGCCGGGAGGAGGAAGTGGATACGGGACCACCTACCAGTGAAATCGGACAGGGAAGCAGGGCAAGGGAATACAATGTCAGCGGAGCAGGACGAGGAAGAGGCCGCAGAGGGAGAAGAGGTCGTGGTCAAGCTGGTCAGCAGAAACAGAGATGCACCAAAACAGCAGGAAAAAAACGCGGAGGGAAAACGTTGAAACGACAGGTGCAGTATGCGGAGTTGGCCTATAGTAAAGATATGCATGCAGATATTAGGAGGATAATTCATCATTTGGAAGAGGAGGCGATCCAGGAATAGTCAGGATCTGAGATGGAGGACTGGGAATACCTACTGCCAGACCCTGGAAACACCAGAGGACGCATGTCCCTGTACAAATAGGCCTTACATGTGTATTGGGTCATGAAGAGGTTGCTAGCTAAGGCCATGGAATAGGTGGCCATGGAGATGGCGGAATTGGCACAAGGCATTCCAAATCTAAAAAGTGAGATGAGCAACCTTCAGATAACTCTTATGATGCAGGACGGCAAGCTGGACGAGATACAACAGCAGTTAGAGAAGCTCACTCAGGAAGCAAAAGAGGAGGAGCACCAGCCAAGCGCAATGGAAGAATGATTTATCAAGATATGACTTCTACATCCTTAGTTAGGAAGCTGAACAGTATGCTACCCTCTGTTATCTTTTATAATGCAGTTAGTAAACAGTGTTAGTTATTTTGAATGGCTAGTATATAAAGCATGGATAAACAGACTCAGTAAATTTTGTTTTTGGATGGCTATTAAGAACTTAGATGGCCAACAGACCCAATTTCCCTTCGAAGCGAGTTGAGGCCATCCTATGTATGTACTAGTTTTAACCTGTCTTAATATAAATGATTCCATCTTAGCTTACAAAAAAAAATATAACAATATTAATCTTAAACATTCTTAAATCCAATTTACAAATTTTATTACTATCATAAAATAATAAAAAATTAAATATCAATTCTATTTTCACCACAATAATACTATTCATAAAAATCTTTCTCATATTTAAAAACTTAATTCACATTAAAACATACTTATCTCATTTATAAATTCAATTTATTTCCATTCACAAAATTATAATTAATTTTTCTTATTTCATTTTAATCCATAACCCTACAATATCTAAACCTATACTAAAATAAGCTTAAGTTCAATACACCAAATATAAATTCATTTTAATCCATCAGCAAATCTCATCCGCTTTTTCCCAACATTATTGAGCAATGTTAAACTCACCTCAATTATTTGGTCTACTATTGACTGAAGGTCGTATAGTTCACTGCCTCATTTATTTGAATAAACCTCTTCCTTACCAATCTAAATTTTCAATTTTAATTATTTAATTAAAATTAATTTCACAATTAAGTTGAATGGCTTTTGAAAGCGGATAGTTGAGTTCTGGTATAATATTCCTTAGCTAGAACTAATTTTCAAAAGAATTTGTTAACCAATGGAATGCATTGCAGTTAGAAATAATTTAATTCTCAAAACAAATTAAAATTCAAATGAAATTATTCAAATGAAATTAAAAAACTAGAGTCTATAGAATTCAATAAAAAACAATTAGATACTAAACATCTTACAAATATTTAAATATATTATTTTTTATTTATTTTTATTTATAAAATTTAAATAAGAAAACATCACATTCAAAATTTTAATGAAAACATAAAAATTAAAGAAGTTAATTTTTTTTCCAAAATAAAAGTTATTGTTTTTCATTTTTTTATATAGGATTTATTGATTTGCAACTATTTTGCTATTTTATAAATTTTTGTAAGGAATTATCTTTTTTTTAATTGCAATTTTTCATTTTATAAAATTTTCTAATATAGAGTCTATATCGGGTAGCTCAAGTGGCAATGGCAGTGGAAATGAAGTCTCACCGAACCGGAGATCTTGGGTTCGATTCTTGTGCTACCCTCCCCGGAAATGGGGTGAATAATAGACATGTAAAAAACTCGGTCCTACCAAGCTTACAAAAAAAAAAATTCTAATATAGAATTTTTTTTTTTGGGCCAAGCTTACAAAAACAAAAAAAATTCTAATATAGAAATTATCTTTTTTTTGCCAAGCTTACAAAAAAAAAATTCTAATATAGAAATTATCTTTTTTTTTGCTATAAAAACTATGATTTTTTTTTGGCAATAAGAATTACCAATTTACTAATTCTTATAAGAAAATTTATAAAAGCTAATTGATCCTAGCATTAGCTTTATCTTTTCTACATTATTTCAATTTTCCATTTTGTCATTCCTAGTATAATTTCCACCAAGGTGGCTGAGATCCAAACTTGTATTCTTCCAATGCATCAATAATTGAAGGGTAAGTACAATGACCTATTTCCACCAAGGTTGTGCAGTTCCAAACTTATATTCTTGCAATGCATCAACCAAAAAATTTTGGAATTAAAAATTTACCCCTTTCAAATAGATGTGATTCCTATTCAACAATTGAAGGGTAAGTTCCTAGGTTATTGAGGTAACCATGGATTTTATTTTTAATGAAATAAATAAAAAGAAATTCGATCACTACTTTTCAATTTACATACATATACACCACACTTAGAATTTATAAAATATATTTAAACAATGTCAAACTTAAGATTAAATAGATAACAAATTTCCACATTAAATAGATGACCATATAACTTGCTTATGGTCATTGATGAGTGTATTACTTGTACTTCTTGAAATGACACGTGGTGGAATTCATATGCTATTGAAGACTACTGCATAGTTCATTGCTTTCCAAATTAGCTCTGTCAAATAGATGGTCTAGGGAAGCACATTCTGTATTCATGTTGAGGCACGAAGCACATTCTGTATTCATGTTGAGGCACGAAGCATATTCTTTGAATTTATCAGATATAATAGAATTTAGTAGTTATGATTTAACAAAATCATACTAGGATTGCACTCAGACTAAACCACACTAGCCTTTAATATGAATGGATATAAATCACAAAGACAACCACGCCAACCCTTAACATCAAAGGATCTAGACCACACCAGTCTTTAACATAACTAAACTTTTACCTACAAAATTTCAAACTAATAATCTTAAGGATACACCCCATTACTATAAACATTATCAATACTAATATTAAACATTATTTTAATTTCTATTTTCCACACATTTATTTTGAATCTTGATTGTAAATCTCAAAAATAATTCTAGAACAACAACAGCGAAGTCAATGGTTTAAAACCACTACTGTCCGTCGGCAATCGGGTACGATAGGGATAAGGATGGCGTGAACAGGCTATCAAATCTAAATCGACTCCACATGTGACTCCCGACTTGACGGCGGCGCTCTCCTCATCCAGCTATTAGCCAATCGCAAGCTTCGCCATCGAATATCCCACTCTGTCGGCCGCCTTGGTTTATTCAACTCAAATGACGGCACTCCTCTTATACTTTAATTTATCTTTGCTGCTTAATCATATCTTTAATCACCTTTAATTTCTAATAATAACTAATCAATAAAAGTTACCTCCTATGGCCCCTGAGAATTCCAATTTATCTTTCTTTTTTTATAATAATAATTCTAATTTATTATTAATTAATAACTTTGATTGGTCACATTTCCTAAATAAAAATTTTAGTTTATCCTTTATTAAGCCGTGCCCTTCGAGCTCGCTTTAGCAATCCGATTTAAGCATTCGCTGGTTAGTTTTGCGCGAAAATTAATTATCCATTTTACGTTAAAATAAAGCTGTATAAAATCATTTAATTTTTTTTATTTAGTTTTCATCAAAGTTTCAAGTTTGAAGATTTTATTACGTAAGATTTTATTACGTCTTTTATTGAGGCACAATCACATATCTTCTCTCACAATTCCATTAATAATTTTTCTTTAAAAATAAAAAAAATATTTAATTAATATTTTTTCTCTAATAATGTTAGAATTGAGTTTAGTATGTGGAACTGATATGGTAATTAAAATCAACTATGTGAATTAAGTTAGGAATTGGGTATGATACACTTGCTAAAGTTGTGGTATTGGATTCTTGTGGTTTTCTTAAAAGTGCAATTCATAAGGACTTTTTACAGTTTTTACTTTTTGGGATTCTAAAAATATAATTCATTAGATTAATAAAAAGACTATCATGTGTGGACTTCATCTTGAATGATGGCAAAAGAAGATAAGGACATCACAAGAATAAGAATGCTAGCACAAGAAGATAAGGGCATCACAAGAATAAGAATGTTAGCACAAGAAGATAAGGGCATCACAAGAATAATATGATGATTTAAAGGTTAGGTATATCTACAAAAATTCTAACAATGTTGTTAATATATTCTCAATGCTCTTGGACACTGGTGAATGTCATGTAAGTTATTATCATATGGGCATCTGTAGGTAAGCATTGTTTTTTCCATGTTTTGACAAGTGTACCCAAAGGGTCACTACTACATTTTGTTTAGCGATAATTAAATAAAATAGTGACTAGTTGTGTCTTGAAAAGTGCATGTGCAATATTTTCGAAAGCTAAAGGGATTGTATATTTTTATTTAGTAATAACACACACACACACACACACACACATATTTTATAATCCATATTTGTTAGATAATGAGGTGTTCTGGTTTTCAATAATTGTCACTCCCATCTATAGTTATAGCTTGCTAGTATCCTCACCACTTTAAGCTTGAAGATGCTTTTCTATCTATAAAAGTTGTAGAGTAAGGATTTCTTCATTGCCTTCCCACTCCACATCATAAAAGTATGGGTACCATATATTTACCCTTTCATATGGATAGGAAACACTTGACTCTAAACATAGAAATCAAAATAAACTAGCAAATGAATATGAACTAGCTAGAAGCAAATCTCACTCCAAAGCATATATGGTGAGGTGGCTAACACATCTCTAAAGGTTAGAGAAGTTTGGAGCTACCTTGGAAGTATACAAATGGTAAATTGGTGGCATGAGATAAATGCATAGATAATCCTCTACGACACAACAATTATGAGTATAAGTTTTCATTTTAATCAATTCGTACTTTTTAAGTAATTCTTTATTAAGAATAGGCAATAGTTAGAAAAAATGTATAATTTTGTGGCTAGGCATTTTTGAACCTCAGCATGTAGCAAGGGTGGATGGTTTTTTTGGTTAATTTACTAATTTGAAAAAGAAAATAAACTTATGACTAATTGTCATGATATTAGAGTGAATTTCTCTGAATTTATGGTATTGTTTTCCCTTCTAAAAGCATAGTGTGACCTACAAGCAACATTGATGAGGCCCAACACAAGGGAAGGAAACCCAATTGAGATTCAAAGGATCCATAACACTTGCCTACCTCAATTAGGAAAGGGCCTTGTATTTCTTCATCATTTTGGTGCCGCCAAACTAAAGTTAAGGGATCTATGCTCTATCATCATGATATAACACTATCTCTAGAAACTAAGTCTACCTATAGGCACTCTTAGTGAAATAGGGAAGAAAAAATTTAGACTCACACTAGGAAGGAAAATATATTATGTGAGCCTTAACCTCATTTAAGGTATCTTACTGTTATTGTCTTGAGAGATAGGGGCTGTACAAGAGGTAAGTATGGAAATTCCTAACATATGCGAAATCTCTTTTTGGGGGGACTCTCCTAACTCTATCTCCTAACTAGACAAAATAATTACTCATAATATAGGAAAGAGATAAGAAAAAAGCCAATGAATAAGTGAACTCAGTGGTCTCATAACCAATCGCTATTCTAGACTACTTCATCTTTCGTTTCCAATTTGATCTTTTCCCAACTTCATAAATGAATTTCAATCACTAGTGCTTCCTTGATAGAATCTTATTAGACACAATTTGCTAGGAACCTACTTCTCCATGTAGACAATTAAGATGGTAAGTCGTTTTATAGCCTGTAGAACATCCCAAGGATCTACCCCTTTTAAGTGGTATCTATGTCATCCCCACTATTTAAAGGCACATTCATTGGGGGTAGGGTGGGGTGGAGGTAGTATCTATACATAGAGAGGGAGTTTGGATGGGCCTATGTGAGAAGCTCAATTTTTTCTCCCTAACAATCGAAAATGTATGGTATCCTTTTGACCAAAAAAATTTCTTATCGATTTGTTGGACATCCATTCACTTATTGATAATATAGTTATGGGCGATAATAACTATTGTTGGAGCCATGTAAAATAGTGCTTCCATTTTCGATGTTGAAGACTCATTCATTTTTTAGGCCCGGGTATCCCTTAACATGGTTGACATGCATGTCTTTAAAAAATTATGCATATTCTATAAGGAACTATGTTCTTGGCACTTCTTACAGAAAATAGAAACTGCGTCAATTTGGATATCAATAATACTGGTGAATCATCTTACCTAACATACATGTACCATGCATTTTTCATGCCCTAATGGCAATCATAGACGCCCCATGTGAGGTGCTTCACCTTATCAAAAAAATTGATGAAATTGGTCAACAACAAAATGGGTCTTGAAAAATAACATCTAAGATCAACAAAAATTTAGAAAGGAACATGAAAATTGAATGATTTGATTGGAAAATATATATGTCTAGCATTTCACAATTTTAGAATTGAAAATCACTTGCCCATCTAAAAAAGGGAGGTACTTGTGTGATTGAGCATCAATCCACAAAACAAAAACAAAACATTGAAACCCTTTTATTGTCTTGGTGTGAAAGCATGAAAAGGCACACCCTAGAAACACTATAATGATAATGAAAGGATGAAGGATGACAATTTTCATGAATGGAATCAAACCATTAACTAGTTGAGGATGCCATTACATTCAATGACATAATCAAAACTACATTGGCATGGAAATGGAATGAAAGTGACATTATTCTCGACCACCAAATCAACGTGATCTATCTTTTCTTTTTTCACCTATGATTTCAAGGAATTACTTATTATTTACCTAAATAAGAGGATATAAATCTAGCATTGCTTCATTTACATCTCGAACTCAATCTTAGTCATCTTAATCTACTAGTGGTGAGGGATAATTCAATGCAATGAAATTATGGGCCTTTAAATTAGACACAAATTAAGGCCCATCTAACCTTTCTTAGGCACTTGAAGGCTATATTAAACCACTCCTTCTACACTTAATAATGTTTTTTTTTGCTTTAGTATGTTCTTAGGAAGCTTTATATAAGATTGTATATTATGGGGCTAATATTATTTATTTTAGAAGAATATTGTGAGAATATTGGGCATATTTGGAAGATTTGGAGGAGATAATCTAGGGACTTTCTCCCTACTATTGATCTAGGTGGATCTTTAGACAGTGGCATGGGAAAATCTCAAAATTCAAAGTGGTAGAAAGGAAATTATCTTGACATCAGATCGAAGCGCTCATCGCCCTGATTCCAACTGTGCAAACGACACTCCAATCTGAGTCCGAATGAAGGAGATAGAAGCAGTCAAAGTTTTGGGTTGACTTGCAGGAAACAGGGGAAACGAAAGTCCAAGGATGCTCCTAGAAATATTCCCATTGCGTAGATCTTTTCATTCTGAATCTACTGCAACTTGAACGGGCTAAAATGGACTTCGGATGATGAAGTTATCACGAAAAGAAGTTGCCTTTGTTCCTTTGAAAAAGGAGGCATTTCTTCTTAAAAAATGGGTTTAAAGCCTTCTAAAGGAAAATCGCAATCAGAGGGGTCCAAAGGGCGGACTTAAGGCAAGCGGACAGAACCCCCGATCAACAGTCTTTGACTAATCACAATCAAGGTTAGGCGACATGCGATTTCAACGTCGGCGATTGGCATCAACGTATGCCTTGGTACAAAGGAAGAACCCCTTGGTCGTAGCGAATGCAATATGCCAATCCATGGAGTGCGATCTTAGTCGTCGGATCAAAAAAGAGATCAATGGCCAGGATTTAATTGGCGGTCAGGAGATCAGTGATCCCTGACACAAAGGGTCGATGCGATAGCGACTTGCGATGCGATAGCGACCATCCGATCAAGGAACAGATCAACGGTCCAGATTTAATTGACGATCCCCGATGCCAGGGACAATGCGGTTGCAATAGCGATGTGCTAATAAGGGCTGGACTCGATGAGATTATAGACCCGTTTCTATAAAATTTGAAGTTCGGTTTTTCATATTTTCTGTGTTATCTCGTGTATTTGGGGTTTTTGGCTAATCCGCTTATGCGATGCGATATGCCAACTAAGTGTGGACCCGACCAGAGATTAAGGCAGATTTCATAAAATTTGAGATTCGGCTTTTAAGCTTTGTGGTCGAATTCTCTTGTTTTTCTCTTGTATTGTTTGTTTGAACGAAAAGAGCTATTTCAGGGTTTTTGTTCAAATAGTCCCTATTATAGATGAACAGATCCCCGATTTAAGCACGCTTGTAACAAAACAATGTTATAAAACTTGATGCACGTAGAAAAGTACGGGGGGGATTCCTTCGGAGGAAGACAAAGAGCTTGAGTGCCCGAGAACCTAAGTGCTAGAGAGCTAAAGGAATGTTGCGCCAGATGGAGAAGCAAAGCTAGACAGAGCTGCAGAGCCGTAAAGCGAGAGGGCCAGACAGAGCCAGAGAGCTAGACAAAGCCCGAGAAGTTACTCAGAGAAGCGTAAAAGTCAAAAATCTTGAAATCCAGAGCGTCGTAGAGCCACAGAGCCACAGAGCTTGATAGAGGCAGAATTATAAGACTCCTTTTTGTAACTAATGCTTGTACTCTTCTTTTCATGCCATTTAATGAATGAAGGCCTCCCCATTGATCGAGCAGGGCCCGGATATGTAGTCCAAGTTGGACGAACTCCGTATCAAGTTTTGTTGTCTTCTTCTCATGCTTTATCTGTTTCTTCTTCTTCTCTCATGTGCACATTAGATTTCTATGGTTAAGCTACAATTCCTATGTGATTCTTTAATACATCTATAAGAAAAAGATTATGGGTCAACTATAGGAGGATCAAGATTGGAAAATAAATGAACAAAATATCATGAAATCATGCAAAAATTCTGGAGCTCTTGTGATTGAGAAAATATAGGAATGTGTTCCAAGTCATTTAATGTAGATTCCTACTATTGGTAACTAGATCCACTATTTGAGGATGTTGGAGGGGAAAGATTCCTCCTTTCAAGGAGAATGCTTCCTCATCATTTTTAATAAGTACCAATTCTAATTTTCCTCTAGAGGCATGTATTTCTTAGTCTTCTTCTAGAAAAAACTTGTATTTTTGCAGCTCCACTTTCATTTCTAGCAAGGATGTACTTGGATTGATTTAATAATGAAGTTTGGTGCCATTTTTAGCTTATAAAGATTGGTCTCCTTCATAGTACTCTGAGTATCCTTGGGCTTGGCCATCCTAAGAGCCTCAACGCACTTTTGTATAATTTTATTTTCTTCTTTTCACTTCTTATTCACATGCATCTCTTGTTCTTGTTTTTCTTATTTCTGCATTTTGTATTGATGCTTCTTTTGTGGCAGGATTGGGTTAAATGATTGAAATAAGTTATTGTTGGAAATAATATTGAGAGGAGGGGGGGGGTGTGAATTAGTATTATCAAATCAATAAAACTTTTTCATTTCCATACTTAGATACATATACGCTACTTTAATTAAGGGAACCCGCGTGTATACGCAATTGTGTCTAATGCAACTAGCGTATATCCAGAATACCTATGATTCAATTAATCCATTAAATGTTGATCTTTAGTTAGTGCATCAGAACTTCTTTAACCATATGTATAGTAAGCAGGTACAGTAAACCAGAACAGATCATCACACACAAGAAGCACACATGAATACCATGATATAAGGTGGAAACCCAATGTGGGTGAAAACCACCTGCTGCAAGTCGTCTCTATCTTCTTTTAATAAAAAAATTCTTTTACAATAGTTCTGTACTGGTGCAGTCTTATACCAGTACGCAGGCTCCTACCAGTAGAAGGCTACAACCTTCTCTCATTCTCGAGACTCTCCTGGAAGGGAGCTACAACCCACTTAGCTCTTGTACTAGCCAGTTCACTTACTAGTACGTAGGTGCTGACTTATAGAAGGCAACAACCTTCTCTTTCTTCCTCCAGGTACCATGTTTCATACATTTTCAGACTAGATACTCCTGAAGCACAATACTATAATATGAAGGCCATATTTCATCCAATTTTCATACTCGACCCATAAATATCATTGAAGCACACAATCAATCAACACTAGCATTATCAATCTCTGAATCACCCAATACTGAATCACTGACACCTTGTCAACAAAAAGCAATCACTAGAACACAGAGTAGAACCCTGAACTCTGCAACACTATTCAGAACCAACTGTATCATCAAAAATCATAGCTTAAATGGTATACGCTTCTTGGACGAACCAAACCCACGTACATACGCACTTTTACCAAAGCCAACCCGCGTACAGATCTATAAATATTCAATCATGTCTTGCAGCTATTTCAAACTTAATTTATACCCAGTTCAGAACATTGCATGCGTTAGTATACAGATCTAAAACAAACATAATCAACCATATAGAGATAGTTCATTTCAAACCATTTGATCCCGATTTATCCTTAGATCTTGTTCTCCATCCACTGGTGAGATCCCTCCTTAGCGCAGATCAAACAATGCATCATAACCCATATCCTGCATACTGGATCTCATACTACATAAGATATTCAAGTCTTTTTCCATTACATTTTCCTAATGATCTTCTTCTCCTTTTATAGTCTTAGGCCTTACTCAATACCATGGTCCAAAACCATTGAGAACCAATACCAGGGACCCAATACCCGAGTTCAACACTTCGGACGCAATACCAAGGACCAAAACCATAGGTCTAAATACCATGGACCCAAAAATAAGCTTTCCCACATGTACGCGCTTTTCTGTGCATGAAAGTGCGTGCATACGCATACGCGACTTCTGATCAGCAATCCCACATGTATATGCGTTTTTGTATATAGAGAACCTGCGTGTATACCCTACTTGGTATATAGCGAACCTGCGTAGATACGCGACTTGCTACATAGTGAACCTGCGTATAACTTGCCTATGTAAGCAACTTGGTATATAGTGAACCTACATATATACTCAGCTTTCTTCATTCTTTGTAGTCTGATCATTAATTCTTTGCTACTGATCTGCTGCACTATAATCTGTCATCTTGCCATCAAGGACAACACTTGTATCATAATGCCAACAGTGTTCGACGCCAAGTCCATTTTTCACACCACATAAATTGTATTGTAGTAGCTTGAGGATCATTGAAATTATTAGTGACTCCTCTCATGCCTGTTAACAACTTACATCATTGGCTGGTAATCAGGCGATGTCTTTCCATGTTCGACTCCAGAACATTTTTCACATGGATCGACTTGTACTCTGAGTGAAGATGGACCGAGTTTTGAAGACCCCGGATCTAGTTTCATCCATCCGGGCTGCGATATATTTAGGAATATAAAGACATCAAATGTACATCATTGCCGAACAGATGATCATCCAAATCAAAGGAGATGACTCGTCAATCATCAGTCTGCTACACAGATGGTTGTCTGTCATATGTACATGAAAATGAATTTATAAAGCTGAGCATGGGAATGCCCGCCTCAGCTAGATCATGAAAAATATTATGAAGATAATGTATTGTATTGTATCTTATTACATGTCACCTCCCAGCTCGAAAAAACTTCGGATCCTCATGGTAAAGAATTTCACCTGACATCAAAAGATTAACGACCTCATGCTTTAGGGGGCAACTGTTATAGACATTTTTGGGCACTACAACCCCAATCATAAATGTCCATAAATTGAGGGCTTCTAAGTCCCTAAAAGCATTGCTTCACTACATAAAGGAACAAGGTCAGCTGATTACATCATCTCCCAGAAGTTCTCCATAGAAAACTGCTCAGAAATGGTCAAAACTTGACCATACTGAATGCCCAGTGTAGAGGGTGCGATGCATATCATCTTCCCAGTGTAAAGGGTGCGATGCATACTGGATGGCCCCTCTGTAATGTGCGATGGGCGAGAATGGACAAATGGAAGAGACAGTTTGTGAGGTGGAAGATCATAGAATCTTCCAAAAACATCCCCTCTGACACTTGCCTCTCTGATTTCGACCAGGGATGAGTAAGAGATCGTCAATATCCAAGTGGAATCAAGAACTATCAGAGAGAGGACACTAATCAAAATCCCAGAAGCTGACTCACCCCCCTACAGTCATCTATCTATGGATCTCTCATCACAAAGATCCAGAGGCTGGAATCTTGTATCTTGTAGAGAAGTGTTGTTGGTTTTCTGGTGTAACATCATAGTGTTGGGTGATCTAAGCTTTACTTGAGGTGAAGAAGGGCTTTCTTGCTGGAGGATGATGTTGGGTCAGAACAATTGGTTGTAATCCTCTTGCTATTCTTGATATTAATAAATCTATTCAAGTTTTCCTCCACATTTGTGTATGTTTGATTGTATATGCATTTGTGTGGTTAATACATATCTGGTCCTGTGTTGTTTAGTAATATAGATTTCTGTTCTTCGATAGTATTATGCTGCTTTGATTCCATAGGTGCTCTCTAAAGCTGTGTAGACAAAGAAGGAGTGGCAAAGATCTATCGAGAAGGAGAGGAACTGAGCAAGGAACCAAGCGCAAGGCAAAGGTTGGTGTCCTCTGTTCCCCTCTTGTCTATTTTTATAAAGGAAAACGAAAGTAGTTTTAACTTTTTTGTTTCTAAGATAGCTACCAGTCTTAGTGGGAATAGCAGCTCTAAGTGGACACTATTCCTGGTAACACATATTTATTTACAATAACCTCTCACTATTTCAGAGATATCTAGTATTGAGATATACAAAGGGATGACTCAACCTTATTTTGAAAAATTTCGGGAGGAAAATGCTCAAAGACAATTAGCCACCCCATCAACTAAGAGATGCAATCAAATTTGAATTCCTCTTCTTTGTCAATAGAAATCAATAATGATAGTGCCAAGTAGATACATTAGTTTTGAATGTCCTACATTTCATTTCTATTTGTGTAAAAGAGTTTAGGATATTTGTAAAATATCTTGAGATTTTTATCAATATATTTTAGTTTAGGATTTGTATAAATACTTCATCATTTGAAGTAAGAAAGGGTAGGGGTTTGTATGAACAAATCTATTGTTTAATGTAAAGCTGCTCATTGAGCTCAAATGGACTGATCAATAATGCAAAGACTTTTCATAGGATTCTTGTGCTACACTTTACTGGTGATGTTTTTCCTATTGTAATTGTTTTTTCCACTGTTATTCTCTATATGTTTCTCATCTGAAATGTAATTTTAAAACAGGAAATGTGAAAAATAAGATATGTTATTGAACACCTTATTTGGATAGTTTTTACAGTGTGTATGTTTTCTTCGGAAGTCTGATTGAAAAATTCTTAAATGATTTTCAATCACTACTAAAACACACTTTTTCTCCATTTCATAATTCAATTTAAAACATCCAGTAAATGTAACTAGCTTGCCATGTGATTACTCTTTTAAACATTTGATGCAACATCCAACTTTATTTGACTCCATTTCCCAATGGATTCCTCTTGATCTTCCAACCAAACCATTTGCAAAATCAAACTCTAAACCCAATAACTAGCCTAAAATTCCTAGTAAACAAAGCTAAATCTCACAGAGAGATTCCTCTCTGACTTTAGGATGGCTAGATCCTAAACTCGAAAGTGGTTTTGAGGTTGCGTCTGTGGTTTTTTTTCCATCCTTGAAATTACAGAATGCTAACATAGAGGTGACCATACTGGGGAAGGACATTTTATCTTCCTAGAAAAGTGTATCAGGTTCTAGATCTGATTGTTGATGGTGAACAATGATTAGACATAAGAAGGCTAAATTATTCACATGGCGACTCCATGTTTCAAGAATCTAGAGCTCAAAGTTTGCATGGCGACTCCCTTATCAAAGAATCCAGGATTGTAAATCACTTATGGTAACTCCATTTCATTGTTGATTGCTTTCAAACTGAGTTCAAGAATACAACGCAGGTATGCTCCTATGGACAGATCAAGAATTCCAGGTTTTCCAAATCCCATGCCCAACAATGATTGGTTAACTTATCTTCCATTGTTTAAAGATCAAAAAGGAGATGATGTTGTTGTTCATTTATTGAGGTTTCATATGCACATCCATAAGCTTAAAGTCAAAATTCATGAAGATTGTCTTATGAAAATGTTTATGGCAACTTTGGAGGAAAAGGCTAGACCTTGGTATGAATATCTGCCTGCTGCTAGTATATGTTAGTTAAATCATTTTCATACTGTTTTTTGTGAGAAATACGGAGAGGATTATCCATATTTGTTTCTGATTCAAAACTATTGTGATAATTTTGAAATTTTTATTCAATATCTGGAAGATTACTATGATGATGATCAGTTCACAAACAATGAAATACTAGAGGCTTTAGGTGGAAATCCTTTTCAACATTATGAACAAAAAGTAGAAGTCTTGCTTGAATTGTCTTCCCGTTAGGAAGAAACATAGGATGTATGTTGTCTATATGTTCATAAAGATTCCCCACAGGAAATCTTACAACACCACAACAAATTGATCAGCCAGAGGTAAAGGAAGAAATTCAACAGCCTGAACCCGATCAAGAAGAGGACAACAATGAACATAAACAGGATATTTCAGATACCATGGATGAACACATTAACGCTGTGGTTGTCTCTATTGCAGAATATCAAATTAAAGAAAAAATTCTTTGTACTAATCAACAAGTAAAGGTAATTGAGCATATGGTTGAACATTCATTTGTTGATTTACAATAGTCTTGTGATTCGAAAGAAGAACCAGCAAATCTTAATTTTCTTAATCCACAAGAACATTTTCAACAAGTATTGTTTTCTTCAGTGATTAAAGACCAATCAAATTTGCATGATGAAGATCTTGTCTCCAATTCTCTTTCATGTTATATCTTGTCTTGAGTTACATCATTTGAAGGAGATAATAAAAGTTCTCAATCATTAGTTTCTTCCTTGGATGTTAATCAAGAAAGACAAAATATTGATGCAAGTCATATTCCTTCACTTCAAATTAATGAGCATTTGCAACTAGCTTGTAAGATTTTGTGTGACCAAGCAAATGACAAGGATTTTCTTGTTGCATATGATATTTCCGTCATATTTGTGGAGATTCAAGAGCATTCAGGACACTTGTCTGCTGTGGATAATAACAAGGAAAAACAATTTTCTCTCATTCTCTTTAAAGAGAATCAATTTCAACACATAAGAAAAACAACAGTTTGCAATGATGTTTGTTTTCCTGTTTTAAATCATCCTGAAGATATTATGTTGCATGTTTTCCATGATCCTTTGGTCAGTTTATTGCAATCATTGGTGGAAGGAAAATTTTCTAGATTCATCAATGCAGCTATTGGATCCAATGGAAAAGTTAAGTTTCCATTTTCTGAATTTATTTTTCCACTTAAAGAAGTGGAATGCAAACTTTAGTTAAGCATCCATTTTCTTGAATGGTTGCACTGGGTGTTTGTTATCACTTGATATGGTAGTCATTTTATCAGATTAGGGCAGGTAGCAGTGTGTAAATAAGCTCAGTACATAGATAATTTTTCCAAGCATTCTTCCTAGTTTTAGTTTTAGTTCAGTGTGTTTCAGATTTTAGTTTGTAGAAAAGGTTTCATTTCAGTTTGAGATTTTCAATACAGAGATTTTATGGTAGAGCATCTTGCAAATTTGAGATCAGCCTAATGGATTAGGCTACTAGTCTACAGTGTTCTTGACACTTCACCAGGAAGTGCCATCCCTATTTGGAGCCATTGTTAGGGTCCTATAATTATTATAGGGTCACTTGACGGTGATTATTATATTTTAGGTGTTGTAAATAAAATTCCATATTGTAAATTATTTTAAAAAAAGGTCAAAACCCTAAGAAAAATAAAAAAATATGCTTGCAAGATGAAATGCAACATTAGAGGATAATTTAGTATGTGTAGATTAAATTAATCACATCATTTAAATGTGATTAAATAAAACTGTAATAAAATCCTTGGTACTATAGTTTGATTTTATTATTAGGTTGAAAATGACAAATAAGGGATTTTGTCACATGGGGTTAAACAATTGCAAATTTCTTTCTCCTCGATCCTCTCGCCCCATAGATCAACGACTCACAATCCTTTTCAGTCCCCCTTCTCCATCCTAGATTTACCGTCAAGAAGGGGGGGGGGGGGAGATTCCAAAAATATAGTTTTGCCCCACCAGTCCAACGCTACGTGTCTTCTCCTCTACGTTTCACACACTGCCACCCCCCCCCAAAAAACCCGTCATGATACCACCTACCACTCTGACCCCCCTCTGAAAACTGCATACCACCTTCCTGCTTACCACTCTCCTTTCCCACCATCTTTCTTGCGCACTCCTGGTTATGTTACCCTCCATTCCCCGACTGCCATGTCATCTCCCACATCCAAGTCATTCATTTGTCTCATGATTAGTTGAAACTATGCCTTTTCCTATATGCCACATTGAATTCAAACATGGTTTCCAAACTAATGAAGACAAATTTTCAGAAACTGAAATATTTTTTTTGCCAACATCTTCATGTACAAAAACCTCTCTCATTTTTCTAACAACTATTATGGTTTGGGATATACAGATGAAGTTTTGTAGACATATTTTCCCAAATTTTCTTGTTTAGTCACACTTTTGCAGAACATATTGTGGCAAATCCGAGATGACTCTTGAGAAATTGTTTGAGCTTTGTGTTCCTAAGATTCCAAAGTACAATAACCTACTTCATATTTTACACAGATATTACAGAATGACAAATACATTTACATCTTTACAACCTATTTTTTGGATTGTGCAAAGTCCCGTTTCAGTCAACTTTTTGTAGAGAATATTGGGAACAATGGGAGCTGAATTTTGGGAATCAAAAAGAGGTTTATCTCAAGAGCATATTTATTTACAATAACCTCTCTCACTTTTTATAGAAATATCTCATATTAAGATGTAAAAAGGGATAACTGGACCCTATTGTATAGAATGTTAATAGGAAAATGCTTAAAGAGAGTTAGCCACCTAATCGACTAAGAGTTGCAATGAAATTTAAATTTCTCGTCTTTGTCCATAAAAATAAATAATGATAGTGTAGGTAGATACATTAGTTTTGAATGTCTTACATTTCATTTTTATTTGTGTAAAAGAGTTTAGGATATTTGTAAAAAGATCTTGAGATTTTTATAAAGATATTTTAGTTTAGAATTTGTATAAATTATTCATCATTTGAAGTAAGAAAGGGTTGGGGTTGTATGAAGAAATCTATCATCCAATGTAAACTTCTCATTGAGCTCAAATGGACTGATCAATAATACAAAGGTTTTTCAAAGGATTCTTGTGCTACACTTTATTGGTGATGTTTTTCTTATTGTAATTGTTGTTTCCACTGCTATTCTTTGTATGGTTTCTCATCTGAAATCTAATTGTAAAATAGTAGATGTGAAAAATGAGATATGTTATTGAAAACCTTCTTTGGATTGTTTTTACAATCTGTATGATTTCTTTGGAAGTTTGTTTGAAAAATTCTTAAATTCTTTTCAATCACTACTGAAAGACACTTTTTCTCCATTTCATAATTCAATTTAAAAGATCTAGTAAATGTAACTAGCTTCCCCTGTGATTACTCTTTTAAAAAATTGATGCAACATCCATATTTATTTGACTCAATTTCCCAATGGATTCCTCTTGATCTTCCAACCAAACCATTTTCAAAATCAAACTCCGAGCCCAATAACTAGCCTAAAATTCCTAGTAAACAAAGCTAAATCTCATAGAGAGATCCCTCTCCGAGTTTAGGAGGGCTAGATCCTAAAATCGAAAGTGGTTTTGATGTTGCCTCTGTGGTTTTTTCTTCAGCCTTTAAATTGTTGGAAATATTGAGGGGGGCGGGTGAATCAATATTCCTTTTAAATTGTTATTTTTACCAGTTAAATCATTTATATTTAGAACACAAAAATGAACAATAGAAATAAATGATTTTATTAATATAATATTTAAAATAAAAAAAGTACAATATATATAAGGCTCCAATTTGTTGCCAAGTGCCAACTTGGTCTTTTGTGAGGCTCCAACCTCTAGGGCTCCAACCCTATCTTCTCAAGGCACCAACCTTGTGTTTAGGAGAACCAACTCCAAGGACACCAATCTTTCCAATTTTGAGGCACCAACCCCAAGGGCTCCAACCATATCATGTCAAGGCACCAACCTTGTTTATTTGAGGCTCCAACCTTTAGGGCACCAACCCTCTGGGCTCCAACCCACTACTATATTTTGTCTAGATATGTTTGGTAGTTATTCTCTCCTCCCAACATTTTCTTCACTGAATTCTGTCAATCTACAACTTCACTGTAGTCTACATGCTACATCATCAATGACAACCTGTCTTCATATGAAGGAGTCTTCACAACTCTTCATATTGCCCACATAGAGTCTACAAAGTTACTTCACGATTATTTCAAATACCCATCATGATCTACAATAGTCTTCACACAGCTTCAATGTGTCTACAATGAACTGCACTTAGCTCTGCACAAAAACAACTCTCACTTCTCCATGAGACGGAAGAGGGAATTGCACCTCAAAGATTTATATTATCAGTTGGTGCACTGAGTGCTTTACAGAAAGCATAGTAATGGGATTTTGCTCAGGTGTCTAGAGGCACATGATTCAAAGAAGGTCTTACATGATCTGCATGACAGACTAGTCAGGGGCCACTTTGCAGGAAATACCATTGCGCAAAAAGTTATGTGAGCCTGTTTCTACTGGCCCACATTGTTCAAAGATGCACATGCCTACACTTGCAAGTGCCCAGTCTATCAGTGATGCACCAACAGAACACGAAGGTCAGTAGCCCCACTGCACCCTGTTGCAGTGACTGAACTGTTCCAAAATGGGGCTTGGACATCATAAGGGAAATTTTCCCACATTCGTCAAAATAATACTTCTAAATCTTGACAACCATAGATTACTTCATGTAGTCGACAAAAGAAGTTCTGCTTAAGCAAGTGAATGACCAGGAAGTCATTAGCTTCCTACAATAGAACATCATCTCACGATTTAGCGTTTTGGTATCACTTGTGTTTGACAATGCAACTTACTTTTTGTCCTTAAAACTTTATGATTTTGCGTTGCAGTATGGTATTGTGCTTAAACACTCATCTAACTACTTCCCACACGGAAATGGTCTCGCAAAATCCACAAATAAAAACCTTATCCACATTATCAAGAAGACCATTTAATTTGAAGAACGTAACTAGCACTTCACCTTGATGAATGCCTTATGGGCTGACTGTGTAACACCCAAACCCTCTCTGAACACTTCACCATACTTCCTTATTTATGGGAATGAAGCCATCCTTCCGCTAGACATCTACTTGCTTACGCTTCAATTGTCCCAAGAATCCCAAGGAAAGCCTTGTCTGCTAGTTCAACGTAGGATGGATACACTTCAAAGGGTTGCGGGAAGAAAGGATGAAAGCAAAAGAAAAATTCACATTCCACCAGAATTGTATGAAGAGATTGTTCAATAAGAAGTCTTCAGGGAACACTAACTTCGATGTGGGTGAATTAGTATTGAAGTGGGACAAACCCCATGAAGACAAAGGCAAAGATACGAAGTTCCAGTCCTTGTGGATTGGTCCATATACTGTCTAGGAGAAGCTTGGCCCAAACACATACAGTCTGAAATCACTTGACGAGAGGATTGAAAACCTTCCTGTCAACGACCAAGATCTCAACCATTATTTCCAGTAAGCTAGGGGTGTGCCCCGCACTATGTACATAGTCTATTCACTGCTTTTTGTTTTTCTTCTTTGCTTACTATCTTGTTCTGTTTTGTTTGGATTGCTTAGTATCATGCTATTTTTGGTTTTGTTAATAAGTACTTCCCTCTATTGAATTTTTTCTTTTGAATGAGTATGTGGTTGAGATCCAAAGAGTCTTGTGACACTCCAATACTTGGCTAGTCCTACATAGGTCTTCTCTGTGCTTGGTTATAACATTCGGCCAATGAAGTCTTGAAGGAAAATATGAACTGTCTGCAAGAGAAGCTTGGGTCCAACCATGAACCTATGTTCACAGTGGGAAACCCCATGCCTGTACTCAGCCTTCTACTCTGTGTGTCCAAGCACATCCAACTAGTAGAAATGGAGAAGGGGAAAACCTAAATGAGGAAACCTATGTCAGAGGTCTTACATGTTTCTCTGAAGGAACAACCTCTTCTGCTCTCAATTAGTTGGGATCCCTCTTCCGCCCCAAAAATAAATAAGTGCTATGCAATGTCCTCTTTTAAAAATACAAAGTTAAAAGAAGAGAAATGTTTCTGTGCAGAGAGGTGAAGCATGCAACTCCACCAGGGTACTGAAAAGGCTCGCTAGCAATGGAGAAATGCGTGTGTTCCTATGTGACTCCATTGGGGTACTATCTAGGCTTGCCGGCAGCGGAGCAACAATAGAGCTGAAAACTCATACTCTAAATTTTTTTAACTCACGAGCCAAACTACCCTTCACAATTTTGAAATAGTGTGATCAAGCTAAAAAAAATTGTTGTGTTTGATTAAGTTGGTAAAGTGAACCATGTCTATCCATAGGGTAAGTGGAGAAGCCGAAGTAACCTGCACAACAATTCAATACATCCTAATAGACCAAGGCACTATGATATCAATGGACCAAAATATAGAAGATGGCATTCAATCAGCGTGTCGCCAAGTGTTGTAGCGGCTGCAACACCCTCCAAAATTTTGGCTAGCATCCAATTTCAGAGCCTTCCTTTGGTTTTTCCTTGATGTTTTAAATTACACGGGCTCATCCCATGAGCTCGTGTCGAGTCTTTGAACCCTCCTCGCTTAACCATTCACTAGACATCTTTTAGTATGTTGGTCACCATGTCATGCTTGCAGTCATGTTCTGGCTATGTTGATAGGGCATATTCATGCGTACACGTTGTATTCACTATGTAAGAATCTGTCGCACTCATACACGAAGTTGTAAGAAATGTCGCGCAAGTGTTGTCATGGTTGTTCAACGATCCATATCAAGTGTCGCTCTTGTCACTCCCACTTGTTGGTCAGTCACATTGAGGATGTTGTCTTGTTGGTTCGAGGTGTCTTGTCTTCGAGTCATGTTGAGTGTGTGTTCACAAGGTCATTCATGCACAAGTTCACTCGCTCACACATTTAGTCACTTTTCTAAAACTCTATCAATCAAACCACCCTCAAACAGTCGAACCTTCATTGAGCTACATTGCATACTCTCAACCCTCATTGATCATGTAGTGCTACCCAGAATTGTGCAGGGCATGAGCCTACATCCTAGGAAATCTGTATTGTGAAATCCTAAAATAAACCCAATTGACTGTCACCCATAACAGCCAAAATTTTCTCAACAAGCCATCTCAATCTGTGCTTCCCGCAAGAAAATATATCAACCTTCCTGCTGGTCAATTGGAGAGTTTGACTAGGCAGTGACTAAGGGCTTCACTCAAAAAACTTGTGCAAAATCTGGCAACATGGCCACCTCCGTTGACTGAAGAAATTGCGCAGACATGAAGGACGGGCACTCTTTGCCTGTCCCTTCACTATCCTCAAAATTTGTGCAGTTTTCTCAGTCAGTCACCCTATAAGCTGGCCTATTGGTCCTCTTGAAAATTGCACAATTTTCTTGGGTTGTCCTCCAATTACTCGACACCCCACTTAGCCCAAAAACTGCGCAAAAGTTGCCTTGCAAGCTAGCCTCCTAGTTCTATGTAGTTTTTTCCAGCAAGCTCCCACAGCCCACTGGCAGCCTCCTTAGAGAATCTACACAATTCTCATTGCCAATGTCCTCCCTACTTCTTGCACTGCCTCCCTGGAAAATGTGCGCATTTCTGCCCTCCAACAGAGCAAGATCCTACAGATGGTCATTGCTGTTCCAGACTACTCATCTTAGCCTCCTAGTGACCTCTGTGCAATTTTCTTTGACATTGCCCACGGATCCCACATCCTAGCCTGAAATGTGCTCTGTGCAGTTTCAGAGCCTTGTCCTTTCTCCCAATCACTTATGACCGAAAAGGAAATATGATGCATCATGGTAAACTAGGAGATTTCTAGATTTGATGTCGTCTCCTCATGCGTGATTGCAGATACAAGTACATGGATGAGACATGGATGAACAAGAAGTGAATGCTAGGAGACTTGTTCGTGAATGGATGAACACATGAAGCATGCCAAGTACTAGCAAATGGGATACATGCATGTGCAACATCAAGCGAACACCAAGAACATCGAAGAATCCGCACACCTTTCCATGCAGAGGTGCAACTATGATATACCAAGAGCACACTCATAAATCAAGAGCACTGCAGCTTGACATGGACGCCACCATCAACATGAACATACCGACAATGTCGTGTCGATTCATGTCATGAGTCATCTTGGCCACATCACTACTATGGGCCATACTATTGTAATCAATGTAATGTAATGTGGAAGTCCAAGAGACCCACATGTAAAGTTGAAGAGTCATATAAGTCAAAGAGTCATGAGGGAAGTCAAATAGTCACAAGGGTCAGTTTTACCCTTGGCTTTATATACCACTCATTTGTACATGGATTTAGTGATGTATGGTGTACCGATGTGTCTTGGAACTTTCACTTAATTTAGAAGCCTGATGATACGCTAACACGTTTTCACACATGTATTGTATTCTTTTGTAAGACTATTCTTTGGACGCTTGTAATGCATGTTGCTTTAACTTGTATTAATATAGCTGAACTATTTCGGTTGTTCTAACACATATGATTTGGAAAATGTGTTCTATTAGTTGTTAACATTGTCTCACTCGTGTGGACTATTCCACCAGACACTTGACATAATCATTCTCTTGAACTTGTTATAATGATCGTCACACTCATGTGGACTATTCCGTTGGGTGTTGTACATGTTATCTATTCACTTTATGTTTTTATGACTACCGCATCCGTGTGGACTACTCTGCAAGAAGATGTGCATTTCTTGCTATGTTGTGTGCCTCTGACAGAGTTGGGACTATTCCCATTTGACTTTATACTCACCCTCACCCTCTCCCTTTGTAATGAAAGAAACTTGACACAAGTAACATTAAGCACCCACTAGAAACATGAACCTCATTATTCGAAGACAAAGAAAACTACTCTCTTGTGCTGACAAGCAAGAGCTAAGGCAGACCTTTAAGATGATGGCAACCGAGCCATCATTCCAGATGGGACTCCTATACCAAACGATGTGGGGTCTAGTTCAGACTTCATACCAGGGTGACCGCATGAATGCTGGTGGGTCCAACACCATCAACAGATTCGAAGAAAATTGAACTACATGGGTTAATTAAGGATTTACAATTCCATCTTTCTGTGTACTATGATATCATGATTGTAATGGACGTAGTTGTGGTTGATGTGCCTGATGTTTGGCGTATGTTGTTGTCTAGGAAATCAACCTTTGATTTAGAGGGAAGCATTCAAATTAATTGGCCATATGCTAGAATTCCTTCCCCTAATGGTCATGAATTTCTTAAATTAAATAGAGTGCATGAAAGGAGATTCCATGTCGAAGATCCTAAAAGTCCCCATAATGAGATAATATGTGAATGAACAGACCCTGGGAATCATGCTATTTTATCTAATTCAATCATTCCTATAGAGGTCAAGGTTGATAAAAAGGAGGGTGACTTAAAAAATAAAGTTTGGATTTTAAACTTTGATTGTGCAAAATCTAGGCATGGTAAATGTTTAGGAATTGTCTTGAAATCTCCCCTTGGTCATATTTTCAAATTTTCCTACCGATTAGAATTTGAAGCAACCAACAATGTGGTTGAATATGAAGCCTTGTTGTTGGGTATTGAAATGGAAAAAACTTTGAAAGTCAAATTACTAAGTATCAAGGGTGACTCATATTTAGTTATCATGCAAATCAATAATAAATTTACATGTAAAAATCAAAGATTAAGAAATTATAGTATGTTGTGTGGAATACCATGGAGTATTTTGATGCCATCAATGTTGAAGCTATCCCAAGAGAGAAAAAATGTTTAGATTATGAGTTAGTTGTTGTTGCTTCTACCATGCATTTGTCTGATAAATTAATTGAAGATAAAGCTAAGACGAATATCATTTTTAAACCTTCTATCCCAGATAAATCTGAACATGGGTAGACCTTTGATAATGAAACACATGTTATTCATTTTCTAAATAATTTGGATAAGTTTCAGGGTTTTTAGGTAAATTATGCAGAAGACAGATCCAAACGACTTACTTTCAGAGAGGGAAGAGTCCTACCATATGCACGATTGGACATGGCACATTTGAAAATCATCCTATAGATTTGCCTGAAAGCATGAAAATGCTCAGCATGCACTACATTGAATATATCAGATGCCATTGGACATCCTTTGTATTGTATTCCTAACCCAATGCCATTTTATTTTAGTATTTTATTTTGTAGGTAGATTTATACTTTCCATGCTATTAGGATAGTTAATGAATAGATTATATATTTACCGTGCTTAATATTATATAATGATTTTTGGATGGACACTACTTATTTTATCTTGTGTGTTGCGTGGATGCAAATTTTGGATTCTCACATTCCTCCATGAAACAACATGTCCCCAATTAGAGCTAAAGGTTGATCACTACGTGTCAACAACCCATAGTAGTACACCCCTTTTTTCGCAAAAGGGATAGTGCCTGATCGATGTGTCTATGTCGTCCAACTATCATCATCAGCCTAATCATCATGTTATTATGTAAACTCATTCTGCATGTGTATAATGTAAATAATAATAGTAGAGTTGTGTCATGTATGTAACAACTTGGGTAAAACTACCTTTGTAGTGACGATCTCCATTCTAGGAGGTTTCTCGTATCACTGATTCATTTTCGAATAATTGACAGAGTTTTTCTCTCCAATCTTACCCCAAATCTGGAATGGATTTTGTTGCTAGGATCTTAGGCGAGTCCTAGTGTTCTAGATATATGTAAAAGTAATTTTGAAATAATCCTAATGATTTGGTTAGATTATGTTATTACAAATTACTTGGTATACTCGATTATACTCTTGTCGCAGAATGGGTAATCTATGAAGGTCTATTACAAATGGGTTTTCACCCTTATGATGTAAAAAATATGAAAATCATTATGTAAAGTGTCTTGAGGGTTGGGAAAATAATTTACCTCTCATAGGTTAATTAATTAAATTTCTTGGTCTAAAATTAATTAAAATCCTAAGCGAGAAATTTAATTAATTCTAGGTCATAGGTAAATTTAAACTCTCCAAAAGCAAAATTCCTTGGTCTTAAAAAATTAAATTTTAGGAGGTCCAGGGACGAAGGTAAATTATATATTTTAATAAATTTTAAACCTTTGATCCCTGAGGTTAAGTCAAAGTAAAATTTTTGGGGAAATTAACTCAAAAATTTAATTTTTGAGCTAATTAAAATGCATTTAAATGAAAATTTTGAATTTCCTCAAAAATTAAATATTTCGATAGATGAAATTAAAAGAAATTTTGATCTTCATCAACAATCGAGATTTATTTGACAAAGATCACTCAAACTAGCTATTAGAGGATTTATCTTTAAATAGGAGGTCATTTGTCAGTCGATCTATCTGATTATTGAGTCATGTGCTTAGTAAGAAGATCTTATGTAATCTTTTTTTGGATAATAAAGAAAGACTTTGGAGTTAATTTATGCTGGCGTTACGCTTCATGGGAATATTGTAATATGTTTTATTTTCATGCATAATTTTTTCTAAAGCCATTGATGATATCTTCTGAAGAGTGATTTGAGTACAAGTATCTTGCTTAGTTGCTTGGGTTTGAATATTTTTACAAAATTTGAATGTAATAGTAGGTATCTCTATTTGTCTAAGTTTTATTATTATTTCCTCACTCTATTTTAATGGCTAGATCGAGTTTTGTAGGGAAATCTTGATTTAGATCCTCAAGCATTAGGGGAAGTTTTAAGTTGGAGCAACCAACTCCTGATCTATGTTTCCTAAAGAGTCCAGCTAAATTAGCTTTGCACTTATCATAAGATTTTTGTTTTGTGGTGTATGAGGGATTTGAGTTAGCACCTCCTTTTAATTATATATATATATATATATATATATATATATATATATATATATATAGCGCATAATGATAGATTTGGCTACTTAGAGCATTCAGCTTGTAATTATTATAATTATTTCACTGAGTTTTTGGGGATTTTAATTTCATCATTGTATATATCATTTATGGGTGTTTTGTTTTTGTAATTGTAGGTACATATCTGAAGAAGAATTCTTGTTTGAAGCCAGATGCCAGATCTAGGCCATGGAGGGTAAGATTTGACATCAATATCGTTTTGAAAGGACATTATTTTTAGAAAATTTTGCCGTTCAAGGGATTTAAAATTTAAATCATGAGATTTTACAAGGGTTTCAAGGATAAATTTGAAGCAGAAGAATATCAATTTAATCACAAATTTCTAAATTTTTTTTTAAGGGTTTAAACTACCAACTTTTGGCTGTCTAGAAAATTTTGAAATTTGTTTTATTGCCTTAGGTTTTTGATCTGTTGCACATTTCATATTTTTTATTTCAGAAACCCTTTATTTCTCCATTTCTACAAACCCTCGTGACTACCATAACCTACATTTTCTCCATTGAAATCCTGCTGCTACCTACAACTTCTCATTTCCTCCATTACCATCGACTCCCCATATCCCCTTGCTCGTCGCACTACCTTACTCCCATATGAGTTGCGTCCTCCTTTACCCTCACATATTCTCCTCTGTTTTCATTCTCCCTAACGCTGCCACCTTCTGCCATTGAGAAGACATGCCTCTCCTTAGCCCGCAACCCTGTATTCTTCTTCCTCAGCTTCTCTTTCCCGCATCGTTTATCATTCCGTTGCTACAAAAAATGCATGCGTATCCCCTTCTCTCCCTTTGCGCTATGTTCCTTAGCCACTCTCGTCTCCTCATTCAACTTGCATCTCGACCAGTGTTCCTTCCTTCGTCAAGCTCCTCACGTTGCAACTCCATTGCCCCTCCCTCGAGCTGCTCCCTTTTGCCACCACCACACTTGCACACACAACACACAAATTCGATTTTTCGTTTTTGTTTCATTTGTGTGAGTTTGTTTTAGGTTTGTTTCAAAAATAAAATTCAATTTCCTTGTATTTGTTTTACTTTTCAATTTGCTTTATTTTGATTTAATTTTAATTGTTTTGTTTTGCATTTTTTTATCTTAACTTATGATTTTTATGTTTTTTTGTTTGCATTTCATTTCTTTTATTTTATTCTGATTTTGCTTAAAACATTCAAAAACATTTAAAACATTTAAAAAACTAAAAAACTAAAAAAAAAAAAAAATTCATTTTTGTGACTCTTAGATTGCTAATGAATTAAATGAAAAATAGAATTTACACTTTCAAATTATATTTTTTTTAATTTTTATGTGGCCTATGACCCATAAAAAAATTACATTTAATTAAGCACTTTTGAATTTGATTTTTGATCACATTAAATTTTATTTTCTTTTTAACTTTTGCCACCTTAAACTTTGTTTCATAAGTTTAGTGCATTGAAAATTTACCTAAGGGATAATTAAATTCTAATATAAAGTTCCTTGGTGTCTTTTTTTGTGTTAAGTGTAAAATTTTAAAGTTTGTGATATCAATTCCTCTATTGTCAAACACAATTAATGTTTTAGAATCATATCTAAAGATTGGCTATAGGAGAAAGGTAAACTGGAGAGAATCATTTTAATTTTAGAATCATATATTGCTTAGTAGTTAAATTTCATAGTTCTTCATGGTATTTAATTGCTAGATTATCTTGCATGATAAAGTTTTGAGCATTTACATTTAATCGTTCATGATTATCACTTTCATCACATTTACAAATTGCTCTAGATAACTTGTTTTCATTTGCTTTATGGTTAGCTGAATATTAAGGCACTAGTCTAAAATCATTTCTATCTTGAGGTTGCCTCTGTTTTAATTGTTTGATCTATCCATCTTGGTTAAACAGGGCTTGTTTTATAATCATCAAGTTGTTCATCCTTAAGTTTTGTAGAGCTCATGTTCCACAAGTTACTCTCATCCATTCACCCTAGGAACTACCCCCCTTGACTTGTCTATGAGAGAGTCTAAACAGAGTGAGTAAAGATTAGAGTGAAAACCCTTACTCTGAGCATTGTTGCAGTGCCTAGACACTTTGTATGACAAGAGACTCCATGCAATTTTCTAAGACTGTTCAATAGTAACAAAGACAATTGTCTGAAGGTCTTAAACGAAATTCTCTATAAGGGTTGGGATCAAAACACATTTGAATACCTCATGACCTACCTTTTGTTGTAAATACTATTTTGTCATGAAAAATCACTAGGAGTCATTAGAGAGTTATGAGGAAGTCAAAAAGTCATAAGGGAATGTCGAAGGCAAGGGTAGGCGAATAGTCACATCATTCCTATAAATATACCTTCATGCCTCATTTGTAATGGACTTTAGCACTTGAGCTAGGACTAGCATTAGATACTTGATTTGTGCTTAAGGAGGTAGAGACACTCAACTCTTGACAACTAGTAGGGTGAGTTGTGTTGAGGCTAGAGATTTTCTTCAGAAGATGTTATGAACAACCGATATTCCACTACTGGGACTTGATGGTTTGCATGACTTGTATTTGCAACAACATTAATAAGAAGTCTTTCACTTTTGATATTGATTCCCATGCTTCTTCATTTTGGTTGTATTGGCTCTCCAGTATTTCCATGTTGTTTGTATGTGTTTTCATGTAAGTAATATGTTAATGAACTAGTTTGTGGCTTATGGTTGGCATGTCTACTTTGAATCTTTGCTTTCTTTTTCCACACAATGCCAATAACTTATTGTGAACCGATTCACAGTTAACTTTTAACACATTTCCTATTCACATATGTCTGAGATGGTTTTAGCTCACTAACCCTTCTTAAGGCATACTTCTCCTTATTGTTTAGCTGTTGCATTCTTGTATCTTGTTTTATAGGTTATCAATCTTGGGTTGACCTTATTCCTGTTGTTCGTGCATTTCTTTCTTGCCCTCACTATAACATCCTCACATTTCATAGCAAGGAGCAAAAGCTACATGGTGGAAGTCAGGCCCACATACCAAATGGGGCTTGTATCCCAAACAATGTCAGGTCTAATTGAAACTTTACACTGGGGAGTCCCCTAGCTATTGGCTAGAAGTTTTCCCCTATCAACAATTTCTCTATGCCAATATTGTTCAACATGGGGTTATGAACTCCCACTTAGGTTTTCCTGGCCAAGTTCTCTTCTAACTTCTCTTGGTGCATCCAACTCATGTAAATTTTAGGGTTTAGGGTGAGTCCAATTTTAATAATAAAACCGAACATAACCCTAATACAGTTTCCCATACTGTAGACCTCCTCAACACTCTTTTAACCATTAAGCTTTCTTATGTCTATATGCACTAAATGTGTTTAAACACATTCGAGACTAGGGAGGCCTTACACAACCTACCTACATGATGATATTGGAACGCTTTTGTCTATCAAGCAAACTTCATTTGTTTATGTCCGTGCATGCAAGATGCTAATTAATTATCTTGCGTGGCCAATCATGTTCAGAACATTAACGGTCTTATAGCAAAATATATACTAAAATGAAAATCGTTGAGTGAAGAGGATTTTTATCAAAGCTGTTATTGGATAATAACACTTATCGCAACCTTTGTAGTCCCTCTTAACAATAGAAGTTGACTAGGTTCGGGTCGTTTTCTTTGTCATCTAGAGTAGTTTACTGAGATATTCATTCAACGTATTTGTATGAAAATTCAGTAAAGCATGTATCTGTATGAAAATTTAGTGAAGCATTTAAGCTCAATGGCTGTCTTATATAATTGTTTGTTTGTTTTCGAGCGGATGGTTGGGCAGAGTCCGGGAATGAAGAGAAACAAACGATAGTTGTAAGATAAATATTGGACTTTGACTTTGCTGTTTGAATCTGCGATCCACATAATCTCAGCATCTATAATCTAAATCTAACAGTAAATTTTCAGAAACCTAACGGCATCTATAATATAAATGTAACAGTTCATTTTTTTTGTCTTTTAATAATTAGGTTTACTCTTGTTTAATTCATCTCTGGGATGGAAATGTTTTAATGTTCTGCTATCACTAGGATTATGGATTATGATACGGTGGGTAGAGTTTGGAGAAGTTTTGGAATAATTAAATTCCCAAAATAACTTTTATCTTTAACTTTTTCCATTAAAAGAAAATTTTATTATAAAATTTTTTGGAAACTAAAAACTATCTTGCACTATCTATTTATAATGCATAGCAACATTTGCTCATTCCACTTGTAATGATGATGAACCACACTGGTTGGTTCGAAACCGTCGACAAAATTATCTCTATGTGATTTTCTCTGATTCTTCTCTAAATTAATATGGATCACATAAACCTAAATTCAATAACTAAAAACTAATTTATTCCTTTTGTCCATTTCAGAGGTTGATATCATGATAACAGTTTCTCCTGTAAATGCAGTAGGTCGGTTATGATTGATGAGTGCATCTTGCACTACTTGCCCATAATCTATATGATAAGAAAATATTTTGTGATAAAATGTATATAAGCAAAAGATCGAAATAAATGTAAACTGCTTTAAGATTTTGCATTTCAAAATTTGAAAATAAAATAAACTCATTTTAAATCTCTTTACTGATAAAAACCTGAGTTCTAAAACGACCTAATTTTTAATTTGTGACTAGATTGTGGGAATAATATATATCTTACAATTAAAAATTTCAACAAATCTATATAATATATCAACCAAATTAATTCACAAAATTAACCCAAAAAATCTTTGTAATACCCACATAATCAATCAAAAAGCGAACAGAATAGAGCCAACCACTTATTTGAACAAGTCCGATTTTGAATTTGTGAAGATGTATGTTTTCAATGCATTGTATATTCACCTTATTGTTGCCCTGCCCACCACAGGCTGTCTTCCCTATATTTTTTTTATTTTTTTTTTTAAGATAAGTGTTCTTAAAATTGCAATGGTGTAGAGTAAGCCTTCTTAAAAACGAATAATATTCTTTTTAATCTAGTTTGTATTATAATTTTTTAAACAATAAAAACTAAAACCTGCAAAACATCTTCTCTCTTCTCTTGAAATATTAGACGTTTCATTGGGAAATAATGATTTTTTTTCAAAAGATTTGGGTGAGTTATAATTTGTTAATCCAAAAATATTTAAAATACTTCAAAAAAAAATCATTAAAGAATTATTTTATTATTATAAATAATATATCGAATCAAAATAATTAATTTAATTTAAAAAAATTTAATAAAATAAAAAAAAATTATTATTATATAATTATAATAATTTTATTTGAATGATGACGTAGTTTTAAAAATTGGACAAAAATTTCATGTGGGTATATGTATGATGATATGGTTTTAAAATGGAAAGAAATTGAAGGGCATAACATTGCTCCTATAGTTCAAAATAAGAGAAAATTTATATCGTTGGAAAGCTATCAACGAGTAGAAGACGATATTGGTATTGAAATCATGATTTGAGGTGACAGAAGAATAGGGACTTTTAGATAACCTATCTTCATAATGTACTTTGAAAGTCGGGTGTAATAGGCCCCACAACCCTAATATGGTATTAGGGGTTTGGTGGGTCACAAAGTGGTATCAAAGCTAAGGTTTAATACTCGGGCTGAATGGGTTCAAGATCGGGCTTCAAGAGGAGTGGAATTTTCAGAAATAAAATTAAAGCTTGCAGTTTAGAATTTGGACTAAAAAATGTTGAAGTGGAGAGAGGGTTGAATTTTGAATTATTTCCTTTACTAACCTTATGAATTTAAATCCTATTAATTTATTTAGTTGATATTTGAATGTGTCAAATAGTAGTTCCAAACCATCATGATCTAGTTATAGCATATACCAAGGTAACTTAGCGTGTTTGTTGTTAGTTATGTTTAATTAATCCAATATTTGTGTGTGTGCTTCCATCACATGTCGGAAGACACATTTCACATAGAAAATAAAAGGATTGTGCAGCATAAAGGTTCAATACAATATGGATAGTACTTCTCATAATAGAGAAGATGAGTTTGATGAGAGGAGGGAAGTAGAGACACTTCCTGACTCAATGAAAACCCTTAGAAGCATGAGGGTTGAACTCAGGAGTTGTAAGGCCGATCATGAGAAGGTTATTAGGGCCCAAGAGAAGTAGGAAGAAGTGTTGTAGTAGTGTAGATGTTATCAAATCTACAATGTCAAGAATAGCTTGAAACAAATTCCACTCAATTAGACTGGCATAGCTCCAAAGCAGTCCATAGTCCTTCTAAAATTTAGATGTATGGAACAACAACCAACAAGGATGAAGGAAGCATAGCAAGAAGGAAGCATGGGTCTACAAGCAAGGATATAGCCAGTGAAGATACCTCAATGGAAACCTCTAAAGGTGGAACTAACAGTTCTAAGAATCTATCCAACATAGCAATTAAACCAAGGTTGTAAGAAGAAAAGGAATGAGAAGAGTGTATTACCTAAAGAAATTAAAAGGAAAAAAATCCCACTTTTGATTGAGATGTTAAGAAGAATGAAGAATCTGAAGCATGGATTCTATGCCTAAGAAAACATTCCAAGGTGCATAATTATTGTATTAACATGAACGCACAAGTGACCATATTCAACCTCAAAGGGCAATAAAATATATCGTGGGAATACCTCAAGAATGTCAATAGCCTTTGAGAGAAAAAGCTAAAATGGAGTATGTTTTGGGGTACTTCAGAGAGAAATGCTGGTGAAAGATATTATGATGGTAAGATCAAGGAATTCCATGAACATAAGATGGGATAGCTTACGATGGAAGCTTATATCAACATATTTATAGAGCTCTTGAAGTATGTGCCTTATATTAAATATGAAAATATAAAGATCCAACTCTTTCTCAATAGGTTGCCACAATCCTAATAGGACATAATAGAATTTGATGAACCTAAGATGTTGGAAGATGTCATCTAAAAGATGAAATAATTTCATGAATAGTCTAAACATAAGGCTAGATTCTGGACTAAATGGAAGAAGAAAGAAAAGACTAATTTCAAAAAAAAGGAATCCAAATTCACACACTACAAGTAAACTGAGAAAAATGTTAACTTTAGTGTACCTACAAAAGTGTCGGGGTTGCAGGGAAGAGCACTTTTTAAAGACCCACACCAATAACAAGACAATATAAGGGTATACAATGTCCATGGAGCTACTACAATGAATGATGTGGCTCGAAGTGTACCTTGTATTTTTGCATCCATGAAGAAAAAACAAGAGGATTGCCAAGCGTTAGTAGTGGAAATGAGAGGTGTAATTCCCAACCATCTTACCTCAATTCTAATTGATTCTATTTCTAACCTCATTTATGTTTCTCCGCAATTCATGGAAGCTTGTGTTTTACAAAGGAAACAACATGCTAAAGTGTGGTTGGTTCATTAGCCATCAAAATATAAAAGAAAGTGATTGATTATGTTGAATCATGCCAATTTGAAATGAGTGGTCTGCAAACTAAATCCATTTTAAATATTCCCCCCCAGGGTCGTATGACCAATTGATCATCATAGATTGGCTAGCATAACACAAGGAAAAATTAAACTAATATGATAAGATATCGTAATACATAGATGATGAAGGAGAACAAAGTTAGTTGCAAGGAGTCCAAAATCCTATCTCTGTAAGAATTCTTTTAGCTATGTAATTAAAGAAATGTTGCAAGAATGGATGTCCTTTATATTCCATAAACTGACAAGTTCACCCCCCTTATATATATACACAGTGTATTTTGATGTTACTGATGTGATTGGCATAATATATGCATTAAAGTGTTTTAATTAGTTAAGATTGAATGATATATGGATTACGCACACCTGCCCCCCTGCCTTATAATCATATTTCCAACAATTGGTACAAGATTACGTTCCTTCATGATTGATTTAACAACTAGAGGGAAGATTGCAAGGGACTGTGGTTCAAAAGTTTGGCTATGCACCAGATGAAGCACCATTATTGGATGGATCAAATTATGCAATATGGAAGGTAAAAATAGAATATAATTTAATGGCTCTTGACTTGGATGTATGGCAAGCTATAGTATATGGAAAGAAAAATAATAAGTATAATATAGAAGCCATCAAGGAAATATTGGGTGCACTGTCAAATTCAAATTCTTATAAGGTAATTCATCATGAAATTATGAAAGAGATATGAGTTGAGATGTAGGACATACATGCTAGAGGTAATATTGAAGAAACAAAAGATAAGAAGAAGAATAATATGAGGAAGAAAAATAATAATTCATATTAGAAAGAAGAAGTACTCAAAAAATTAAAGAAGATCAGCAATCATGACTTCCTAAGTGATGAACAAGATGATGAAGAAGATTCCCTAGCTATGAATGCCCAAGCTACTGATAATTAAAAGAATAAATCATCTTCCTAAAATGTAGCTAAAGGAGAAGAAGATGTAAAAGAGACACAATCCATCTCAAAATTTTTTGATTAGCAAAGTAAGGACAGCCAAATAGAAAAGTTATATTTAGAAGAAGGAATTGAAGATAAGGTAGATCTTTAAGGTGAGTTCATTGTTTCCTTAAAGAAATAAAGAGACTCATAAAGTAGAAGGAGCTATTGCAAGGATCTAAATAGTCATCATCCCTAAAGCTCAATTGGGAGAAACAAAAGAAATGACAGAATTGATCACCAACCAATTGAAAGAAAGAGAAGGTCACTATGAGGATCTATAAGATAAGATTGTTTCTTTCTAGAATGAGCTAGAAGAAGCCAATGATGATTTGATGAAGTATGAAAGGAAAGTGCATGAGTTTAATGACTCATCAATCATTCTTATAAAATCTAACTTAGAAGAAGCTAAGGGGATTGATGAAATACTTATAAAAGTCAAAGGAATGTGAAAAACTAGAAGAGGAACTTGTTTCTACAAAGAAGCAATTAGAGGACACAATCATAATTTGAAGTTGGCTAAAGGAACTAAAATTATGGAAAGAAATATCAATAAATAGAGATCTCAACTGATTAAGACACGACTTGGTTATAAGGAAGATCACGATACATCCAAAGGAGAATCAAGATCAATAAATTGGAAGGAAAAACCTGGGAGCTATGTTAAAGTACTAAATAATTCAATCAAAGAAGGAAGCTATAGAAAATAAAGTGAGAACCAAAAGGAAAAATGATCAGATCAGCCCCACACAGACATAAAATAAGAAAATAGCAAAAATATGAATCTCAAGGAAGCAATCAAAGCAAGCTAGCTTCCTCAAAAGTATCAACTCCTCTAAGAATATTCTCCACAACTAGGTATTGAAACTTCTTTAATGGATATTATTTCATATTCCATAATTTTGGCCATTAAGTAGATGATTGTACACTAATGTAAGAACATAATAAACATAATATAGAAGAATAAACTCCTTAAAAGCTACCATGAACAACTACATAAGAAGCAAACTTAGAAGTATTATGAAAGTGGCATTAGTAAAAGTAATTCATTTGCTCCCTTGTTGGATTGCATTGATTGTTACAAATGTAATAGCCTTGGGTAAAAAGCTCAAGATCATAGAATAGGTGCATTGAGGCCTCTAATCCTAAGTAGAAAAGAAGAAGTTGTTAGAAATAGAAATAATATAGCAAATAAGATATGGAAAAGGAAGCAAGAAAAACAAGATGAATGTAATATAGCTTTATGTGTTTAAAATAAATATAATTATTGGTATATATGTTGATTTTTGTGTAGCATTGGATATGCTCTAGATCCAAAATTTTGTGGAGGGGCTAGAACACATAAGATCTCCAAGGCCCGGAAATCGTTTGGTGAAATTCCACATGGATTGTATTTTATTAAAATAATTAATATTTTTAATGGGGTTCCTAAGTCTAAAATTAGGAAAATTAAAATATTAATGGGTATTAATGAAAATATGGGTGAGAAGATTATAAGAGATGAGGATCAAGTTTAATTTAATCTTAGTCATTGATTAGAGATTAGATCACGATCGTTGATTTTTCAACAGGAAAAGTATAACGGAAGGCTTGGGGTCAGTTGGAGAACGCACACAGTGAGAGAAATGCTTGAGCTAGATCGAAATCCTGGGTCATGGTTTGCTTATAATTTCGCAGTAAGCTTCTAGTGCAAAGAGGGGCAATTCGATAGCGGGACTTTTGTCCAAGGCCAAGAATACATAACAGAGAGGCAGAGCAACACTAGGAAGAGACAACACAACTCTAGGAAGGTAACACAAAGGCTGGAGGGATGACACAATCACTTAGAGGTAGCGTTGGGGTTTCTGTGAGGTAGATTGAGCATCAGTTCAGAAGATCAATTTTTGAGTTGGGAAGGCTCAATGGGAGGATGACGCAGTTCCAGTGCAGAGATGGGGGCAACCATCGCTACACAACATCGGAGATAATGCAGTCACCTATGGGGTTTGTTCATCCAATTGTTGGATCTGCCAAAATATCTGTCTCCAAATAGAAGTACTTCTATCAGGTTTATTCTCTGTTGGGTGAGTCGGATTTGGCACCCTAGTTGTATTCAAAAATCTTCTTAATAATAAATCCCTCATATTTGTTGCACTAATTTTCCCACATTCGGTTTTTCCAGGGATGTTTAGTCCAAAAATAAGTGTGTCATTTATGTGGTTGTCTCATTTATTGTTTCAGTACTTGATCTATATATTGGTGTAGGCTGTAGTGTATTTGCGTTAATATTTTCTGAATAATTATGAAAATAACTTGTTAAAATGATGAACACAAGTACGTAATGAAAATCAATTTAGTTGTAGTAGGATTTCTGACTTAGTAGATTCGGAAATTTTCACATGGCATTAGAGAAATTGTAGATCAAGGAGGAATAAAGCCATCAGTGAAAGGACATAGGAAAAATATGTGCATGAAGATATTTGTCCCGAGAGACAACACAATTTTAGGCCAAGAGAGCAAAGGAGGGGTGATGCAGTCACCAAGATAGGCTCACGTAGAGCCTACATGAGCCTAATTGGGTGACACTGTTGCTACAGAGGGAAACACAATGGTTATTGGGCCATGATAGAGACTGTTGAGTCTCATTTTTTCCAATTTTTGTGGCTAGAGGTGTAGCACAAATTTCATTTGGCATTTCTGGTGGGGTGTTGATTCTGTTGGTGCAGAATAATACCTAGTGGGGCAAAAGCAAAGTAGAGGGAATCAATTCCTCAGAATATTTCTTGTGAAGAAATCTAGATCCAATGTTGAGCAGCAACAAATAAATATCAGAGAGCGGTGGTTCGACAGTGGTTGGCAGAAGGATTTCCGTGAAGGAAATCAAAATTTAGAGGGAGCTTGTTCCTTAGAGGATTTCTAATGCCAAAGAAATCCAGATCCGAGTTTTGCTGGAGCAGTAAGGAAAGAGGGAGAACAGAACCAGTTCGACATTCATTTGAGCAGAGATGGTCATTAGTGGACTGAGGGATCACGACAGCTTGGATGGAGCATCCAACTTCGTCATCTAGAAGGCCAAGATCCTAGCAATTTTGGATAAAAATCACATCAAGGACTATGCCTTGAGGGCGCTTGTTGTTCCAGTTGATGTAGATCCTCTCAAGAAGTACGAGGAGGCTCAGGCAAAAGCAAAGTGCATGATCTTAGACGGGGTCAAGGATCATGTGATCCTAAATATTACTAAGAAAGACACAACAAGGGAAATATGGGAGACATTAACCACATTGTACGAGGGAACTTCTGTTCAGTGGGATATGTTTCTTGAGAGTCAGCTGAGACAGTTTCAGATGCTGAAGGGAGAAGAAATCGATCCCTTCCTTCTTATGTTACAAAGGATCCATGACCAGCTAACTTCCATATGGTATACAACAAATGTTGAATTTATGGTTAGGACTGCCCTGAATGTAGACACTCAAGACTGGGAAACCTTTGTCCAAAGCATCTTGGGTAGGTCTTCTCTTCCCAGTTGGGAGGAGATGTGGGAAGCTCTTCGACAAGAAGAGATCAGATGGTTGATCAAGGCAAGAAGTAGTAGCAAATGGATCATAATCAAGAAGGAGGAAGAGGAGGATGAGGCTCTTGCATCAGCGGGACAACAAGGATAGCCGAAATGAAATAAGAAGGACGTATCCAAATTCATATGCTTCAGATGTGGAGAAATGGATCATTTTTCCATGTAGTGCCCTCAAAAGAAGGGCAAAGAACAGAAGTCTAATAAAAGGCTGCTCCAGGGAAAGCTATTTAGGATACTATAGATCTTATTAGCTCCATTTATCACTAGGCACTGGGTATACTTTTAGGTGCACATAGTTCTTTTTGGGATTTCCAAGCGGATGCAATAACTTTAGAAGTGTCTCTGCATTCCTCTCTTGAAAATGAAATGACTCGCATGTCATATTTAGTAAAGAATGGTAGGCTTCTTGAAAAGGTTTTACGTTCAACAAATAAATCGCTCAAATGTTTCACGAGTATTTATTTTTGTATTTCCTAACATCTTCTTATATATTTATTTCTATTCGAGTCTACATGATACCCTTTTCTCTTTTTGTTGTTTGTGTGGCAATCCTTGTTGCGGCCCTATTCTCATATATAAGTGGTCGTCTAAACCCTTTAGCCAAGTATTATGATGGATCCACCCCTCAAGTTTATTCTGAATCAGAGTTAACTCATACAAATATAATAAGGTCAGCCTTAGGAACTCATACTTCAAGTCAAGGGATAGATGTCATCAATTTAGGTCTCAACCTTTTTTCACAAGAAAAGTTGTTCTCCTTGTTCACTTGTGGGGAACTCTAGTGGCCATGTTTCCTTACATAATATGCAAACTCTCAACATAGGCATTCAATATGGAGTTATTTATTTGTGCTATCATATCCTATTTAACTTTATTTGTGTAACATGGTGTTTTAGGTGTGTTGTCACACAAAATGTCTAGGGATTGCGACAACATAGAGATTGGGGATCAGGGTGATAGTCCCCAATCTGAGTCATTGTCACGGTGCCTACAAATTCTATTAAAACCCTTAGAGTTTGAACCAGGGTTAAAACTTCAAGGAGGAATTTGATTTGGGAAGTTGGTTTAGCAATGCAAAAATCTAGGTTCTTGTCACCAAGATTTTGACAATTCCTTCTCCTAGAAGTGATGGGTTTGTAAGACTTAATAGAGATCCCGAAAGAAGATTCCATCTTGAAGATCCTAAGAGACCCCATAATGAGATAATTAAAGAACAATCTGAGATTGTGAATTATGCTATTTTGTCTAACTCCATAATTCCTCTCAATGATAAGGTTGATGAAAATATTGGGGATCTCAAGGATAAAATATGGTACATGTATTTTGACGGTGCATCATCTAGGCATGGTAAAGGTGATGGAATTGTATTATAGTCTCCCCTTGGTCATGTTTTTAAGTTTTCTTATAGATTGGAATTTGAGCAAACAACAATGTTGCTGAATATGAAGCTTTTTTTTTGGGTCTTGACTTCGCTAAGGCTTTACGAGTTAAGTTGCTTAGTATCAAGGAGATTCTGAATTAGTTATCATGCAGATTAAAAATAAATTTACATGTAAAAATCAAAGTTATGGAATTATCAAAATGTTGTATGGGATACTATGGAGTACTTCGATGCCCTTGACCTTGAAGTTATCCCAAGAGAGAAAAATAGTTTTGAGGATGAGCTTGTCGTAGTGCTTGTACTTTGCAGTTATCTGATGGGTTGATCAAGGATAAGATAAAAATGGAAGTTATTTTTAGACCTTCTATTCTAGATAATTCAGAGCATTGGAAAGTTTTTGATGATGAGAAACAAGTGATTCATTTTCTTGATAATTTGGACGAGTTTGAATTTTTTTTGATAGATTCTAAGGAGGATGGATCTGATGATCATGAAGATATTATAAATACTACTCCTAGGAATGTTGTTGCTTTAGAGCAACACTTTGATCGGAATGATGCCACAAATATGAAAGAGGAAATTAAAATGGATCTAGGTGAGTTCATCGAAGTAAACATTGGTACATCTATTGATGTCAAGATTGTCAAAATTGGTAAGGGTACTAATGACAAAGAAATGAAAAATTTAACCAATTTATTTTGTGAATATCAGGATGCTTTAGCATTTTTTTATGACGAATTAAAATTTTATAGGGAATATGTCACGGAGCACACTATCCCTTTGAAAGAAGAAAACTCTAAACCCTTTCTCAAAATCTTAGGCAAATCAATCCTAAGTTAGCCCCTTTATTTCAAAAGGAGTTTTCAAAGATGCATGCAACTAGAATTATTACTCAAACTAGGCATTCAACATGGTGTTCCAACCTCGTGATTGTTAAAAAAAGAATGGTACAATTAGAGTTTGTGTCAATTTTTGAAAACTTAATCTAGCATGTAAAAAAGATAATTACCCTTTGCCAAACATGGAGACAATGTTGCAAAGAGTAACTGATTCTGGAATGGTGTCGTTGCTAGATGGTTTTTATGGATATAATCAGGTATGGGTTAACAAATAGGATTGTCACAAAACTACATTCACCACACCATGGGTTACTTTCAAATATATTAGAATGTAGTTTGGATTAACCAATGCTGGGGCTACTTTTCAAAGGGATGGATTATGCTTTTAAGGGTTCAATTAGGAAAATTATCGAAATTTATCAGGATGATATTACTGCTTTTTCTAAGGATGGTATAGTCATATAGGTCATCTTAGGCATTTTTTTTGTAAGTGTAGAGAGTTTGGGATATCCTTGAATCCTGCTAACTCTGTTTTTTGGAGTAACTAAAGGGAAATTACTTGGTCACATCATTTCTAAACATGGGATCAAGATTGATCTTGAAAGATTTGAGACAATCCAAAATATTCCTCTCCCTCATAATCTTAAATCCCTTCAATATTTTCCTGGAAAAACAATTTTTCTTAGAAGATTTATTCTAAATTACGTAGAAGTAGCTAAGCGTATTCAAAGTCTTCTGAAGAAGCATGTAAAATTTTTATGGAAAGAGGATGACAAAATGGGTTTTACGGAAATGAAGGGTGCTATTGCCAAAGCTCCTGTTTTAGTTAGTCATGATTATTCCAAGGATTTCATGAATTTCTCTTTCGCTTCTGAAGAGAACATTGCTAGTGTTTTATTACAGAAAAATAAGGATGGTCACGAGAAACATATTTCTTTCATGAGTAGAGTGCTTCAAAAATCTGAATTAAATTACACTACCATGTAAAAGCAAGCCTATGACTTAGTTAAATCTCTTAAGAATTTTAGAAATTATGTGTGGTATTCCAAAAGCATTGCTTTTGTCCCACATTCTGCAGTTAAAGATATATTAACTCAAACTGATTGCTTAGGGAATCCTGCTAGGTGGGTTACTGAAATCTAAGAATATGACTTAGAGATTAGAACCACCAAGTTAGTCAAAGGTCAAGGTTTGGCTGAAATGATGACTGAAGGTAATGAGAAAGATCTTGGTCTGATTTGTCTTAACAATTCATCTTCTTCTGAGCTGCAAATATTAGGAGAGCATGACTAGTACAAGGATATTATTTATTACTTGTTAAATCGTATGTGTCCTAACCATTTAGTTTCTCATAAAAAAAGGGCTCTTAGATTAAAATCTACTAAGTATTGCCTCATGAAGGATGGCCTTGGATGGAGAAATCCTAAGGGCATAGTGCTTAGGTGTGTTGATGCATTTTAGTCAAAGAAGTTAATTTCTGAGTTTCATTTGGGATTTTGTGGTGGTCATTATGCTGCTAGAACTACTACCCATAAAATTCTGAGATTTAGTTATTATTGGCCTTTGATTTTTTCTTATGTGCATAAGTTTGTCAAAAGTTGTCAAGCTTGTCAACTATTCAATGGGAAACAGAAGCTTGCTGCCCTGCCCTTACAAACTTGTGGTTGTGGAGGCACCTTTTTAGCATTGAGGTTTGGACTTCATTGGGAAGTTTCATGAAAATTATAGCAATGACTACTCATGGATTTTAACTACTACTGACTATTTCACTAAATGTGTGGAGGCCATTCATGTTAAGAATTCCACTGAAAAGGTCATTATGGACTTCATTGAAAATAATATCATTACTAGATTTGGCGTCCCTACCAAAATCACTACTGATAATGCCAAGGCTTCTAGTTCTTCAGAGTTTTCATCTCTTTGCTTTAAGTATGGCATTGTCTTATCTCATTCATCTAATTACTATTCTCAGGGTAATGGCCTTGCTGAATCAAGTAACAAAAGTCTTATAACCACTGTCAAGAAGATAGTAGGGGATAATAAGCGATATTGGGACAGTAAAATCAAAATGCTTTATGGGAAGATAGGATTATGAAAAAGAAAGATACTATTAAAAGTCCCTTTGAATTAGTTTATGTCTTGGATGTTACTTTACATGTGCACCTTAAATTGTCATCTTATCAATTTCTTCAACATTTTTCTATTGATAAAGATGTTGTCCAAAACAAAATCAATCAGATTGTTGAGTTGGATGAAATTCATAAGAAATATTTTGATAATATGTGTAAAATTCAATCTAACATTAAGAAAAGCTTTGATAAATCATCTCGATCTAGATCTTTGCAAGTTGGAGATGGGGTACTTCTTTGGGATCGCAAGAATGAAAAACCAATAAAACATAAGAAGTTTGACAATTTGTGGCTGGGACTATACATTATCTGAGACATTGCTGGGACAAATTAATTCCACTTGAGAATATTGGATGGTGAACCACTTGACTTACCTACAAATGGCCAAATTCTCAAGCTATTCTTCAAAGATGACATCTAATGCCATGGGGCATCCTTTGTATTGTATTTCTAACCCTACACCTCGTCATTTCAACATTTCATTTCTGATTTAGGATTAGATTTACTTTTTATGTTAAAAAAATTGTTGATGAGTTTTTATTTCATGTTATTGGTGTTATATGATGATATTTGGATGGACGCTACTTATGTAATTCTGTGTGTTGCTTGGATGCAGATTATGGATTCTCACATTCCTCCAACGAAGCAACGTGTCCCCAAGTAGAGACAAATGTTGACCACTCTGTGTCAATGACCCCATAGTATTACACCCTTTTTTTGTCAAAAGGGATCTATCGTGTTTAAGTGATCACGTCATTCAGATTTCATTATTAGTTGACAAATTTTTAAAGATGTAAACCCATTCTACATGGCTTTAATGTAAATTATCTCAGTAAGACCATCATGTATGTAACAAAATAGGTAAGCATAGTATTTTGATGATGATTTCTACCTTAGGAGGTTTTTTTCTCACCGATTCATCGGTGTCTTTAGACACAAATGATCGACATAGTTTTTCCCTCCAACCTCACCCCAAAGCTAGGGTGTATTTTGTTGTCAAGATAATGAGTCCTAGTTTTTTTTATCAAGTCCTTGTAAAATTAATTTGGAATAATCCTAGCTAATAGGCTAGATTATTTTATTACATATTACTTGGTCTACTAGATCATATTTTGTGTCGGAGAAATGGGTGAATGTTGAGGGTCTATAACGAATGGGTGTTCCCCCTTCATGTATTAAATTGTAAAATCTTCATGTACAAAAAATTAGTGCATGATCCTTCATAATTAGACACCACGGCTAAATATTAGAGGGTTGGAAAAATTATTAATCTCCTCGTAAATCAATTAACTAAATCTTCTCGAAAAATTAAATTAAATCCTAAGCCATAAATTTAATTAATTTTGTTTCATAGTTAAAATTAAATTCTCCAAAGTTGAAATTCGTGGGTTTTAAAGAAGTTAATTTTTGGAGGTCCTCGGCCAAGGAAATATTGAGGAAATCAAGATATTTTGGACCCTTGGGCCTTGGTGGTTAAGTCAAAGTCAATTTCTTTAGGAAATTAACTCAAAATAATTATTTTTGAGTTAATTAAAAATCAATTGAATGAAAAATTCAGTTTTCCTCAAAAATTAAATAATTTCGACAGTGATGATTAAAGATTAATTAAATCTTTATGAATGGTCAAGATTAATTTGATAGGGATTAAGACAACTAGCCATTGGAAAATTTTCCTATAAATTAGAGGTCGACGTTAGTTTGTTTTTTCATCCGATCATTGAATTGTGTACTAAGCTTTCAAGCTCTCTTGTATATTTTTTGGATTAATGCAAAAGTTTTTGGGGTATCAACGTGTGATGGTGTTACTCTTCATGAAACTATGGTAATATTGTTTCAATTCCTTCTTAATGTTATGTGAAAACTATCCCAATAGCTCTTTTAGAATAATCTGAATATAGGTATCTTATTCAGTTTGTTGGATCTAGGGTAACATTTTTATTTTTGATCGAAGTAGCAGTATCTCTATTTCTTCATAATTTCATTGTTGTTCTATTTCTCTACTTAGTTTTATGGTTGATCTAGTGTTTGTAGGAGATCTTTGAGGTTTTCGTTGACCATTTGGGGATAGTCCTCGATTGGACCATCCAACTCTCAACATATATTTTCTGAAGATCCTACCCCATATAATCTCTAGGATTTATCTAACGATAAATTCTTTTTCTGTAGGGTGTTTTTGGGCTAGTACCTCTCTAAAAGTTCAAAATATCTTAAATATTTGTGGAAATTTTGATAGATCTGGCTAGTAAGAGCCTTGGATTATCGTACCTAGGTGCAAAGTTGGTCTCATATTCCTCAGATCATATATATCTACAACCTTTGTGCATAGATCTATAAATTTCTTAGATTCAAAAATTTTCTAACTTGAGTTTCCGAGGTTTTATTTATTTTTGTATATCTCGGTTTTGGGTATTTTTATTTTCATTTTTGCAGGTGCAGATCTGAAAAAGAAGTTTAATTTGAAACTAGATCTACACCCTCGAGGGAAAGATCTAGCCTCAATACCATTTTACAGGGACATTATTCAAGATTATTTTCACTCTGAGGGTTTTAAATTCAGATATCATGTTTTTTCTAAGAACAAATCTTAAAGTAGAAATATGTTGGCTTAAAATATAAAATTCTAGGCAAATTTTTTTTTTTCTCGGATTCTTGGGCAACCATTTTCTACTGTGTTTTCTCCTCTCTCTGGAAAAATTCAATTTCCTTTTTGCCTACATTTTTTTCTTTTCTTTCCCTCTCTTTGTTTTCCTACTTCTACCTTACTCTTGCTTGTGTTTTTCCATTTTTCTCCCTCTGTGTTTTTCTTATCTCTGCTCACAATGCCTTTCCTTTGTTGCTCCCTTTCTTGCATTTCATTTTAATCCATAATCCTTGTTCTATTATGCTTTTAACCTGAAAAAGATACCCAAATACAGAATATGCGAAGAAAAATACCCAGAACATAGAATAGTGAGAGTCAACCGCAAATACTTTATTATTCAGAAGCAATGTTCACTGGCCTCTTCGAGGGGGCATCCTCCAATAGAGTAGAGCTCGATTCAAAAATAAGAAACACAATGCTCCTCACAGGGAGTCTCTATCCTTTATATATGACTCATACATGTAATACCATGGATCAATACCATGGGTTTTATTAATACCATCTACCTAATACTAGGCCCATTTGCAACTAACTGTGGTCCCGTAATAAATAGCGGGTTAACGACTTACAATTATTAATATGGGATTTATTGACTCTTTATTATGATGTGATCCCGCTACATAAATAAGGGCGTTAGGGTGGGACCCTAACATGTCTTCCCCCTTAAGAATAGCCTTGTCCTCAAGGCTGAAGCTGCGGAAACTGCTGAAGAATAGTGGCTGGTTCCCAAGTTGCATCTTCTGGAGAGGTGTCTTTCCACTTGACGAGGACTTCCTTAATCACTCGGCAACGCAGGGGTCATTCTCGTGTGTCCATGACCTGTTCAGGTTGGAGCCAGATTAACCCCTCCTCATCCAATTTAGGTAGACTGGTTTGAATTCTGCAATTTTTCCCAATCACTTTCTTGAGGCATGAGACTTGGAAAACTGGATGGATTTTTGTCGTAGGCGGCAAAGCCAACATGTATGCTACTTCTCCAATGCGCTGAAGTACTTGATATGGTCCGTAGAATTTTGGAGATAGTTTCTGACAACCCTTGTCTTTGAATTATGTTTGCTTATAGGGTTGCAGCCTCAAAAATACCTGATCCCCTTCCTGAAATTGGCGCTCTGAGTGATGCTGATCTACCTGTTGCTTCATGCAGTTTTGAGCTTGATGAAGATTCTCTCTAAGATGGGTGAGCATGGTTGAACGACTTTCTAGGAGTTGATCCACTGCTTGTACCTTTGAGCATCCTTTGATATAAGAAGTAGGGGAAGGAGGGAGTTGACCATATACTGCTTCATAGGGAGTCATTTTGGTGGTGGCATGATAGTTGGTGTTATACCACCATTCAGCCAGAGGTAACCACTGAACCCACAGATGTTTCTTTTCTGAAGTAAAACACCTAAGGTAGGTTTCCATACATTTGTTGACAGCTTCAGTTTGACCATCTGTTTGTGGATGATAGGAAGTGTTGAGTTTTAGATGGGTGCCTTGTAGCCTGAAGAGTTCCTGCCAAAAATTACTAGTGAAGATCGGGTCATGATCGGACACAATAGAAGTGGGCATGCCATGCAATTTGAAGATCTGGTCCATGAAAGTTTGAGTGACCAAAGTCGGTGTAAACGGCTGGGGTAGGGCACAGAAATGAGCATACTTCTAAAGTCTGTCCACAACCACCATGATGACTGACTTGTTTTCGGACTTTGGAAGACCTGTAATGAAATCCATAGAAACCTTCGTCCATATTGATGGCGGGATGGGAAATGGTTGTAATGTGCCTGGTGCTTTGACGGTCTCCCCTTTGTGGCATTGACATACATCACATTCTGCTACAAAATTAAGGATGTCCTTTTTCATGCCTGTCCAAAAAAATTATCTTCTGGTGCGAGCATACGTCTTCTGAAAGCCTGAATGTCCTGCAAGGGGGGATGAGTGCAATTCTGCCAAAATGCGCCTTTTGAGGCTGGATGTTGGTGATATTACAACTCTGCCTCTGTAGCGAAGAATCTCATTCTACCACGAGTAGCCCTTGGTGGGATTTGGATCCGCCTACAATTGAGAAATGAGTTGGGAGAGCCCGAGATGTGAAAACCATTCCCTGCGAGCCTCTTCAATCCATTCTGGAATGGGAAGGGAAATTGCTAGCAAGGTGCTGTCTTCCTCAAATTAGCGAGATAATGCATCTGCTACCCTATTTTCTTGCCCTTTTTTGTAAACGATCTCATAATCATATCCCAGCATTTTGGCGAGCCATTTATTTTGTTGTGGGGAGGATAGGCATTGCTCCAAAAAATATTTAAGACTGTGATGGTTTGTGCATATTTGGAAACGTATCCCCAGTAAGTAAGGTCGCCAGGTCTCTATTGCATGTAAGATGGCCATCATTTCCTTCTCATAGGTAGATTGACCCAGATTCTTCCCACTTAGTTTTTGGCTTGTGAAGGCCAAAGGTCAACCTTCCTGCATTAAAACTGCCCCAATACCTGTACACGAAGCATCACATTCAATGACAAAAGATTTGGTGAAATCCGGTAGTGATAAGACTGGAGTGGAACACATGGCCTTTTTGAGAGTTGTAAATTCCTGTTGTGCATCCTCATTCCAGAAGAATGAATTTTTTTCAGGAGTTGCATGAGGGGCTTCGCTATGCGCCCATAATTGTGGACGAATTTGTGATAATAGCCTGTGAGACCCAAAAATCCTCTCAGGCTCTTCAAAGTGTTAGGTTGAGGCCAATCCAACATTGCCTGGATCTTTTTGGGGTCCACCTTGACCCCTGCACGCCCCACAATGTGGCCCAAATACTCAACTTCTTCCATGCCAAACAAACACTTGGACATCTTAAAAAATAATTGATGCTTGCGAAGCAGTTGCAAAAGTAGATCTACATGTTGAAGATGTGCGGCCCAAGTGCAACTATAGATCAGGATGTCATCGAAGAAGACAAGAACGAATTTCCTGAGATATGGTTTGAGAAGATGGTTCATAAGGCTCTAAAAAGTAGATGGGGCATTACAAAGACTGAATGACATGACCAAGAACTGATAATGGCCTTCATGAGTTTGGAAAGCGGTTTTTGGAATGTCGACTTCCTTCATGCGAATTTGGCGCTAGCCTGAGTGAAGATCCAGCGTAGTGAAGAATTGAGCCCCATTGAGTTCATCAATCAAATCATCAACCATCGGGATGGGAAATTTATCTTTGACTTTCAACTTATTGAGGGCCCTGAAGTCTAGGCACATCCACCACTCTCCATCTTTCTTGAGTATCATGACCACCGTTAATGCTGAGACGTATGACCCCTGCTTCCAAAAGTTCCTTGATTATTTTTTCTATTTCATTCTTTTGGGTGAACGGATATCTGTAGGGGTGCACATTTGGGGGTTGGGGCCCAGGAACCAAGGTGATGCTATGATCATGTTCCCCTCTCGAGGGTGGAAGCTCATGAGGCTTGTCAAAGACCGATAGATGGTTATTTAAACTCTGTTGCATCTTCGGGTGAATCGGCAGAGACTTAGTTTCGACTCCCTTGATGGCATTAAATTGAGCTATAACTCCATGACATCCCTTTTTTAGCAATTTTTCCATCCTATGCGAGCTCATGATAGAGGGGGCTCCTGCCTGGAGTCCACGGAGGGTATGTGTGGAGTTGTTCTGCTTAAAACTCATATATAACTCCTGGAAATCCATTGTGATTGGCCCCAGAGTGCGAAGCCATTCAGCCCCTAGGACAATGTCGCACCCACCCATGTGTATTGCAAACATGTGGGTCTTCAACGATAATCCCCCATTTGAAGTTTGACATTTTCACAGTGGCCTTCACATTTCATTGTGCCCCCATCTGCAATTTGGACTTGGAAGTTAGAAACTGCTCGTACAAAACAATGCACTGCTTCTGCGACTTTTGATGGATGAAATTATGTGTACTTCCACTATCAATCAAGACTACTACTGGGCGATGTTTAATAAAACCTCTGATTTTGAGAGTTTGAGGTGAAGAAATCCCTGCCAGAGCATGCAGTGAAATAACTGGTTCGTTAGGGACATTGTCCTTTTGGTTATCTTCTTCTACCGCCTCAGGTTCCTCAAGTGGTGGATCTTCCTCCGATGAGCTGTAATCAGTGGCATCAATTTGAAAAAATTTGGGCTCAGGGTTGGAATTTGACGGGCAAATTGCCCGTCATGGGGTGATTTGCCCTTCAAATACAGGTTAAAGAATTACAAAACTGTCAAAAATCTGTTTTGAAACCATGAAAACAAGTTAGAAACTCTGAAAAACTTCAAATTTGACGGGCTGGTCTTTTTTGAAATTCCAACCCTATTTGGGCTCCTTGCATTTGTGACCTGGGCAGTATTTTTCATCACAGTAGTAACATAATCCCTGCTTTCTTCTTTCGGCCATTTCTACTGGTGACACCTTTTGAACCTTAAGTATTTGAGTCGTGCTGTGAGCCTGTGTGGTGCGACCCTTGGCGGTGAAATTTGGGCGGGTGGCCAGGGCTGCTAACACATGTTCCACGTTACGAGCTACCTTGCAAGCCTCAATCCATGTGGGAAGGTGGTGCAGTTGGATGTGGGCTTTTATGGCCTCTTTAAGACCGCTGATAAAACATTCCATGTAGAACACATCTGAGAGACCCCTAGTGCGGAAGGCTAAGGCTTAAAAGGCTGTAATATATTCATCCACTATGTCCGTCTGTCGGAGCTTAGTAAGACAACCCAAAAAAGAAGATTCCTGGTCAAAGCGGTCTGTAAGAGCTTTTTTGAATTTGTCCCTAAAAGCTGTATTGCAACGTTGATGCCATTCCCACCATTCCCACCTTTCATTATCCAAGTACATGCTCCCCACCATAAGCTGAGACTCATCATCTAGGATGTTATTCAAATTGAAATAGTGCTCCATTTGTGCTATCCATGCCGCTGGGTGAGAACCATCAAATTTATGCATATCCAATTTGGGAGGTCTCGGATGGGATTGTTGTTTTTGGGAGCCCCAGAGGTGGGGAGAATGACTAGACTCACCCTCACTGTATCCATTTCCAATATTCTCTTCCTCATGGGCTACCTCCTTGCCCTTATGGATTGCATTCGGGACTAATACTGTTAAGATTGTCAAGATGAAATTGGATGGATTGCAAGATTTTTTCAAGTTTGTCCATCCTCTCATTGGCCATCGCTTGGGCTCTAGTTGCTACCATGCACCGACCTTATGCTTCTTAAAATTTGGGACTGCGAAAAAATTTTTTCACTAAGAATTGAATGGTACCACTATGTTCAGCTCGTCGTCCTGATTCTGATGGGCTAGATCACCAATAAGCGCCTCGGGAGTTTTTTTTTTTCTGAAAATTCCTAACGGAGTTTTACTCCTTAGGAATACTGCAGTCGTCGAATCCTCAAAATGTTAATGCTGTCAAAAGTCCTGCAAAAATCATGCTCCAGTATAGGAACCCCAAACAACTACTCAGATCAGGTGGATTTGAGTGATATGAATGGCAGAATAGATTGTTGTTGCGGATCTGATGGATCTAATAGATCAGACTGATGTCTGCTGTTGCTGCACCCCTTTGCGCGAGCGGATCTAGACAAGATGATGCGTGATCCCAATATAAAGGGAGCTATGGTCTCGAGGAGTGTCAGGTGCTACAGATCGCAATATACATAAGGGTCTGACAGTAGTACTCGGCCCAATGTTTTAGGGCTCTAACTAAGGAGGATCAACTGTACCCTTAGCCGTACAACCCGACTACCCTATCGTACGGGCGAGTAATCTCTCCGAGTGCTGTTCTCGGTGTACTGTAGCAGCAAGACGACCGACTATTTATCTATGGCTAGGTTGCAGAGGAGCTAGGGGGCTTCTGATATACCCAGAAGTTACGTGGAAGACAGTCCGTACGTAGTTCTGTCTAATGCGCTACTACTCGAAGGGGTACCCACAGGGGTTACAAGGGAGTCCAACAAGCGTGACCATCTCTTGTATTTCCTGCGTGCATGCCTCCCTAAATCCGCAGGTTTATGCGCTCAACGACAGATCCCATGGTTTAAAGACGCCAAAACACGTCTCTAGCCAATTTTTTTTTTTTGCTAAGAAATGGAGATCCCACCGGCCTTGGAAAGTGCTCTGATACCACTTGTTATGCTTTTAACCTGCAAAAGATACCCAAATACAAAATATGCGAAGAAAAATACCTAGAACATAGAATAGTGAGAGTCAACATCAAATACTTTATTATTGAAAAGTAATGTTCACTGGCCTCTTCGAGGGGGCATCCTCCAATGGAGCAGAGCTCGATTCAAAAATAAGACACACGATGCTCCTCGCAGGGAGTCTCTATCCTTTATATATGACTCATACATGTAATACCATGGATCAATACCATGGGTTTTATTAATACCATCTACCTAATACTATGCCCATTTGCAACTAACTGTCGTCCCGTAATAAATAACGAGTTAACCACTTACAATTATTAATATGGGCTTTATTGACTCTTTATTATGATGTGATCCCACTACATAAATAAGGGGGTTAGGGTGGGACCCTAACATGTTCTTCCATCTCCCACAGTCCCTTTTCTTCTCCCTCATAGCTCCTCGAACCTGCTAGCTAACCCTTCCAGGAAGCTCCATTCACATCCCTTTTGTCTTTGCTCGTTGCTCCCTTGCCGCAACCCTCCCCGCGTCCTCCTTTCTCCTATCCTCTTTGCTACCTGCAGGCTTCTCCTCCTCTTATCTGCCACCAACCTACATACAACATTCAATTTCATTTTTTTTTCTTTTTACATTTTTTTTTATTTCATTAGGGTTAGGCTTCTAACAAATTAATTAAAATTCTATTTTTTATGAGATTGATTTTCACATTTTTTTTTAATTTTTAATTTTTATTTGTTGTTGTTTAAACTAAAAAGAAACTTTAAAATTTTGATTTTAATTTTTTTTAGTGTGACTTTGATTTCTTTTTATAAATTGAAAATTTTTGTTTTGATTTTTTTTTTGACATTTTGATTTTGTTTGACAAAAAAATAAAAAATTGAAAATTTCGATTTCTATCTTTTAATATGGCTTTGATGTTTCTAAAAAATTAAATGAAAAGAAAGCTTTGTCCTTTCACATTAAAATTTCAAAATTTTATGTGGCCTTTGGCCCATTAAAAATTTAATTTATTAAGCCTTTTGATTTTTTACTTTTGCCACATTAAAAAACTTAATTCATCATTCACCATATTAAAATCATCGTTCATGAACCTTAGCGTATTAAAATTGCCAAGGGAATAATATAAACTTCTATCTAAAGTTCCTTCTTGGGGTTTTTGTGCTTAAAGGGTTTAGGACTTTAAAACCTTAAAGGGAGAAATTTTGTGGAGTTAAACATTTTAACTTTCTCTATGGTCAAAACAAATTTAAATATTTTTTAAACCATCTCTAATGTTTGACTACAGGAAAGCAATAATGTAATATTCCTAATTAGCTATGGCTAATTGGAATATTCGATTTTGTTCAATTTTTTTCCTTCTATAGTTATTTGTAAATAAAAAGTGAGGAAGGGGGACATAACTCACTTGAGAATAAAAAGTCACTTCCTAGGTAGCACAATGTTGTGACTTAAAGGGGAGCCAAGGGGGCCAAAGCGGGACGCAAAAATGGAGCCCATGTAGACACGTGGAGGAACTGCGCAGGAGGGAAGGAATACGTGGCAAGAGGGGAATCATGCAGGAGGAGGTGAGCCTTGGGATTGAGAGGGGAAAAGGTTATAAAAGAGAGAGAAACCCCCTCATTTGGATCATTTAGTGATGTGCATTTTGAGCTAGTCATTTTGACTTCTGAGCATGCTGGTTGTTTAGCTAGTCTGCAGCACTGTTTAGGGCATTGAGTGTCTCCGTTCAGAGATCTCACCCTTAGCCCTGGGGGACTTCGGGTGCCTGCTCGGGCAAGGTATTTCGATCAGTATTATAGTAGTAGTTTTATCAGCATTTCAGCAGCAGTTTCATCAGCATTTTGGAGGACTGCGCAACACTTGGAGAGGGACGCAGTTCTTTTAGGTTGTAGTGCTCAATTGGGGTTTTGCAGGTGGATTTAGGCTGGGAGATTGAGCAGGGGTCTAGCTCTTGTCTCATTGGAGGATTTTTGGCAAGGTTTCAGGTAGTGTTTCAGGTAGAGTTTAGAGGGGTTTTCTTCAGTGGTAGCACAGGGCACTGAGGAACTGCGCATAACCCCAAGAGGGTGTTTTTCGAGGGTTAACCATTCCAAGAAAGCTTTCTGGGTTTCTCAAATAGAGCTCGAATCTAGAGTTTTAGCTTTTTCTGAGGAGGGGAGAAACCCCAAATCATCATTTGTTTTCTAGCAGCAGCAACAGCACAACAGCAGCATCCACGCAGAGAGGTCATTCTTCTCCTTCTGAGAGTATTTCTTCACTTGCCTTGAGCAAGTCGAGGTGCCATCTGTCTAATCACCTCTTGTACTCATTTTATTGCTCAGTATAATAAAATAGCTTAGCATTTCTTGTGTATCTGCTTATATTTCTGGGTTACATTATTATATGTTGTTCCACTATTATTTTATTGCTTCTGGGTTATGTTAAGGCCTCAGAAATCGTTGCCACAACATCGAGGATAACCACCCGATCCGGACCTTGGTACAACTCCTTTTCCATTTGGAATGGTGGCTCCGACTGGAGATAACGGGACCAGTTTCCCGATAATGAAATAAAAGGGATGGATGGGTGATGAATAAATTGCTTAAATGATGGGCAAATGACTTATTCTATTGACAAAAATAGGGAAACTAATACTAATCCCGGGAACAACTTATTCGTTCAGAATGTAGCATTAAATAATCTTTATCTATTTATCAGGCATATAGATGACTCTGTAAAATAAATAAAAGATGTTCAATCATTCAAAGATTGCTTCAAATGAATAGTCACAATGAAGCGATGCATACAGATTACTACATTCACTGTTCATATCATCGATACATATATACGTCTGAAAGGAGAGCATGCGATAAACAACCAATAGTGGAATGCATAAGGAATGCTGTAAAAAACACACATATATATAAGCGATAATAGCAAGAGCGATTTCAATAACAATTCATATAACGAAAAAGAATATAGACGCAGATAATAGTACCATGTGAGCTGTAGATCGATCCGAAATATCAATCGCTATTCAAAATTCCTTCTTCAACACAGAAATGCTTTCAAACAATGACAATAGTGCACATTTGCATAAAAGCTTTCCTCATAAAATTCAGAATAATTGGTCAAGTTTCATAAAAGAATATCCCTGAAGTACAATAGTGCAACTTCAGGGTTTGAGTCATATACAAAACTTTTACGACCCTTTCTAAATGCATGAAAGGGTCTTTAAATACTACTAAACTAAAAAGATCTATGAAACAAAAATCCTACTAAATTGGTATCAGTAAATCTGGTCTACTTCTTAGGGGCGATCTGGCAGTCGGTGAAATGAGTCATGCCTCGGGTTGTTTTCCCTTAAACGTTAGCTAACTTATTGTGAGCATTGGTTCTACTTCTGGCGGTTTGTTGAGGCGTAAACTGAATTGGGCGGCGAAGGTGGCATCCTGGATGTCAGGTATAATATAATCGACAACATCGGTTAGGCAATTTAAGACGGCTCTTTGGCTGTATGGTTTGATTAAAAAGAACCAATACGCATCCCATGTCAGACTATTGACTCCAACGATCAATCTTGCGCTTTTCTCCAAGTCCGGATAGCATGAATGCTCCAATATATTTGCTGTTGTTAATTGACCGGGAGTGCATTGGGAAATTATGTTAGATAAATACAATGTATTATTTACTAATTCAACCAAATTTCCACTGATTGTCCTGCATCTAGAAGTCGCTCTTTCTGCTTTCATCAGTTGTGATTGCCATTCTATGAACAATATTTCTTTGTGCGATTCTAGAATTCTTGGTAGATTAGCTGCCCGACCTACATCTAAATCCTACCATTCTATAAAGTTTGTCAGTGTTTCTTCTGCCTGATCCAAGTAAGCTCTTGCTTTGTCTACCTTTTCGCTTATAGATGCTGACAATTCGCACAATGGTTCTGCTCGTATGAGATGTTGACATAACAGCTTAACCTGATTAATCAATCCCTTATTTAGCTGGAGCGCTTCTGCTTTAAACTCATCTATCTTAGGGAGATTTTTCATTTGTTCAATTGTAGTGGTCAATTGAGCGATTTGTTCATCTTTTGCTTTTATTGTTCCCTCAGTCGATATTCTTAACTGCTCTAGTGCCGCTGATAGCTCCTTCTGCCTTTGTATTGCACCTTCATCTATCCTCTGTTTTTGCTCTTGTAATTGCTTGACTAGCTCGTTATTGTTCTGCTGTTGTACTAGAAATTCTTTCTCGGCTTGCTCTGCCATCTGCTGAACTTCTGATAGTCTCACCTGTAGTGAAGAGATATCTTGATCCTTTGCTTTCAACAAATTGCTCACCTCCGTTGCTTTATCAATAGTCGCCGTCGAATATGCTCCAGCGAACTGTGATAGCTTGGTTAAGTCATCGGAGGGGTTGAATTCCTCTTTCCATACAACATTGCCCGTTATTGTTAATTCAGGAAATGGGTAAGGTTGATCAGTTCTTCTCCTTTTCCTCTGTCTCTTTATGACGGCTTTATGCTTGTGGCTGTAAAATATATCTAAAGGGGGGATCTCTTCAATTTGCAAAACGATCTCTCCCGTTCGATCTTTAGGAATTATCTCTAGTTCTTTTGTTTGGGTAGGCCGCTGGTTTCACCTGAAACCAGTTTCGATGTCGCTTCCTGTGTATCGCCTTCCTTTGAAACCTCATCATCTTTTGAGCACTCTAAGTTATTGATGATTGTACTGAATTGATTCCATTGCTGGAGCAAATTCGGATCAACTAATGGATCATGGTTACCTTTAGAGCTGCTCTCCTCTTGGGTCTTTGCTTGGGTTTCTTCTTGTTTTTGTGCATTTTCCTGACTTACCTCCTGCCTTTGGCTATGCGTCTCCTCCTGCTGTTTTGATGTATTAGGAGGTAGTGTATTATGTCGCTGTTCAAACTCGCTTGACCTGGTTGCTGTCGGTATAGTTGCTAACAGGTCTAGAGGCAGAGTTTGCAACCTCTGTTCTCTGATTCTGTTAGACTCAACTAGCCCTTCATCATTATAAACATTCCGGGCAAGTGACTTGACTTGATACAGTGATTCGGCTGATGCGAACAAGTCTTCGAATTTGTCTTCTTTGTGCTCGACCTTGGCCAATTTGGCCTGGTCGAGCGCATTGTAAGCGATCTTTCTTGGATCATACTGCCTCCTTGGCAGAGTAGCCAGGGTGAGCAAATTCATTTTCCCGACTTCCTTCTCTGCATGCTTGATATCATGCAGGGTATACACTCCAATTCGCAATGGAAAAGAAGGCCAAACATGTTTTTTAGCTCTTTTTAGGGTTTGGGTAACCCCTTCAGTGCTGATTTGATAAGCTACCTCCCTGGCAAGTAGCTTATCGGGGATGTAAAGTGGTAGCACATGTGGCTTAGCCTGACTGCCAAAAACTCTGATATAGGTGAATTTCTCCTCCCCAAACCAACTCGCTACTGCAGTCAAATCTACCGCTGCTTGCTCGGATATTTTAGGTGCAGGCTTATTAAAAATTGAATAATGAATTGGTAACATAAAACCATTGTAGATTTGGTACAGGTGGTGCTTATAACTAGTCTTACAAAGTTTTCGATGATATATGTGAATGGGTGTGGGGTCTTGCGACGTCCACCTCCATCCCAGCACAGGAAATTCAGAATTAAAACACAACACATCCATAATATATGCATTATAGTAAAATGGCAGAATAACCCTCTCTGTGACACGATAGTCAGACCTGAAGTCAAGAATGGCTTTGTCTAACTTGTCGGATAATATGACCGCCCAGTCCATGATTTCTCCACTGCATGCTGCCTCAATTAGGGGGACCATTTCTATGGTGATATTGGCAGAGTCATGCAATCCCCATAGCCTACACATAATAATTCCAGCATAACAGTAAGGTGAACACAGGGAGTCAACTGAGTACTTACCTGAGGTTTCATGCTTGTGTTTTGCTGGATTCTGTCTCCAGCCTCGAATAGGTTCAGATTCGGTCTCGTTCTCTGCCCGAAACTTCTCCAAAAACGCAGCATTATACTTCTTCTCTTCTCGTGGCAGGTGATACATTAGCCTTAGGTCTTCGGCTCGAAATGAACCGAAAACCCTCCCATCCGTAGATTCAAACAGTCTATTGATAATTGGGAGCTATTGGAGTGCCCACCTCACCACATCTGTGTAAGGAAGAACCTGCTCCCGAGCCGTTATTCTGTGTAGGAAGGAGTCAGCCAAGTCTTTTAGATTGGCATCATATTTGCTGGTATTGTCGCAGAGAATCTCCACTTCGGTCACCATTGGCCCTTCGGCCTCTATCAAATTATAAGTCCCTTGCCAAGTGGTCTTGGGGAGTCCTAAGCATGTTGTATCTGATATTAGTCCTTTGTTCTTCCCAGTTGGATCAACGACAGTTAGCCCTGCGGCTGGCGGAGCAGTAGGCATTGTAGTCTTTTCGGATTTCTTTCCCATTCCACTTTCTTCTGTTTCTGTGAAAGAATTCTGCGCAGAGTGAAAGATAAGCGCAACACATGCAACAATATCATGAATTGAACAGAATGAAATATATATATATATCTTGGCACATTCACAGTAATTAATCGACTTCAGGTGGCCTTAGGATCAAATACGTGGATGGCTTCAAGCCTTCTTTTCTTATTAAATGGTCGTTACGGCCTGTCAGTCTCATTAATTACAATTGCTTCGATTAATGGATAAATGATTTATTTGAAGCATGTTAAGGGCGATTTGGTGGTTTGAACACGGATGAGCGGATTTTCCAAAGGATATGGCCTTAATTACGAATAAATCAAATCAAACTGCCTTTATGACTGTTACCTTGAGAAATGCGCCATTTACCCTTTGCGAAATCGGGCATCGGGGAAATGCTAAATTATTGCATTGGTTTTGCTTGAAATCCCCGATCACCGATATCCGATATCGCATCGCGTCGGGCATCGTTGGTAGTGTTGCTTAAGATGAGGGCATGGTGAATCACCGATTGCCGATAGAAATATCGCATCGCATCGGATGAGGAGAAGCTTAGTTGTGCTTTAGACGTTATCGCTGATTGTCGATTGCCGATTTCGCATCGCATGGTAGCAAAGATCATTACTCGTGTCACTTTATGCTTTGCCGATATCCAATAGCGATTTTGCATCGGCGAAAACCAGTATGTCCCTTACATTGTGTTTTCTTTGTCATTGCGATATTCGATCTTGCGATCGCTTTATCGCAATGATAAAGATAAATCGTTTTATATCGGGGTTTTTTGATTGGTTTTATTAAAAAGCCTCTTTGCGAAATAGAACTTTAAATTGATACCAATTTGAAACAAAAATTAAAAAGGGACCCATTCCACATTATATTTTTGGAATTTTAATGATATGAAATGGGGGGTTGTTGTAGGGCACAACAATTGGCGATTCGCTGGGAGAAGCAGTTATCTCTGAATAGTATAGAATACTTTAACTTTTCAATAGAAAATTTTATTCAAAAGGGAAATTTCTAATATAACTAGATATCGTTGCATTTTAAGGAAACAAAACTTTCTTCGCTACTTTCCTCTCTTGTTGAAAATAGATACATTCCAGATTTTCAAATTGGCACTTATTGGTTGATATTGATAAAATAGGAGACATTTCCAAACCAACTATTAAAATTAACTCATTTGCCATAAGCAGAGCCTCTGCTGCCAGCAAACGTCCATAGTCTCGACAGGGATACCTTTTAACCATATCATTGTCTATTGTCCTATTCACTTGAGAGCATGATTAACAGAATGAATTCAAACTCATGTTTTTTTCACATTTGTTTTGATTTTCTTTTTCTGTTATTTTGTTAGATAAAAAGTCATTGCCCTGGTGTGGTGGCCAGTTGATTGACAATGCCATTCACTGGTAGTAATCTAACCGAACAA